>CADDXX010000391.1:573547-601615 GCA_902810485.1 Alauda arvensis
CAATCAGCAGTGAGAGGTTTGTTTTTGTTTACAGTAAATTAATTTTATTAAAATTTCCTGACTGCAGATTGTTTTGCCCACAACAGAGTTCCAAGCAGAGAAAGGTGCCTCCTTCCAGCCTGAAGCAAACCACCGGGTGGCTCTTTGTAGAATCATAACCAGCACCCTCTTCTGGGCATTTTCTACTTACCTGGCTTCCTCTTGCAGATCTAATTTTTCTCAGTTGCRTTTTTAGGGTTCCAATTTTCTCAATGCATTGCACATGTAGACTTGGTGTCCCAGGAGGACAGGCTTTTCCTAGGTGACAAGGCACTTGGAGATCTGTTAGTTACCATTCCTGTCTTTCTGTGATTAAGTGGGAGTTCCTGTCTGCAAACTTCCATGTGTAAGTACCTCTGGAACTTACCAGAGAGAACAATTCCGAAATTATACACACAGTAACGTGGGAAATGTTCAGAAAATAAAACGTACAGAATAAAATTCAGAAAATGTTTAGAAAATAARACCAGGCTAATTCTGAAAGCTTTGACCCTTGATTTATGCTAAATTTTGTTTTGTGATTAGGCCTAGTAATGAATATTAATTAATAGCTTAGCCTATGTCTGCCATAGAGTAACTTCTTCCTTTTTTTCCYTGATCACATTCCTCAAAATAAARAGAATCGGTTTTCAAAACTCTGTTTATGTTGTTTGGTTTTTTTTCAGGGGGAGCAAACTTTTTTATTGAAAACTTTCTATCTTTAGTAGCTGGTGAATATAGTCATTAAAGGGCAATTGGGAGATTTCTACAAGAAACTGTCATTCTTGAGATGGAAATACAATGCAAACCATTCTTGCTCCCTTTTATTTAGACCATTGTAAGGAAACAAAAAGGTCTGCTTTATGAATGCAGTAACAGCATATACCCTCCAGACATCTGCCTGTTCTTTGATTTCCACCTAGTGTGAGTCAGCCTCCTCCTGTCTTCAAGGCTAGGAAGTGAGCTGTTCAATAAATAGTGGTGCTCAGAAAAGAGGTGTTAAAATATACAGCTTGCAACATTAAAATTTATCATCACTGTTTCACAAGAAGTAGAACAGCTCCTTACTGTAGGTTCACTTTTCATTAATTTATGAGTGAAATAAACTCTTACTTCTACTTGAATAAACTTTTATCTCTATTTAAACTGGCTGTTGTATGGGCCAAAACTATGTTTAACTACTTCTACTCTTGACTAATCTAATACAGAGATTGACTGTTTTGATTATTTMTRTTGYTWTRTGGYCCTGCTTCTCACTGCTCTGTCTGAYCCACTTTTAAGTGTTTATGAGCTCCTGACTAGTGCAGCTAGGTGCCTCATTCTTGATTTTGATCTTTATTTTGTGGGATGAATAACATTTGATCACTTAAATGTATGCCATCTGTAGACTATCCAATAAAATATTAGCAAATCACCAGTGAAATACAGAAAGAAATCCAATCTTGCATGCTTACTTGTCAGTCTGTAAGCAGATGGCTGAAACACTGGAGGCAATGTCAAAGGTAAAAAAATGCTATCTAGGCAGCCGTGGAGGAGTGATGCTGTCAATGTGCTTCAGATGTGATCTTCTAACTTAAATGCAGTGCTGTGCCTTAGAAATGCTTTTGGTTTTGTTTTGGATTTGATGCTTTTAACCACAAGTTTGAGTCTGAACTGGGCAGATGAACAGGAAACTTTGGTCTTTRAAAAAGGGCTGCATAGATACCATGTACTCTTGAATATCTTCCCTGATACGTCTCATAAATGGAAAAGGAAAATATGTAAAAAAAGATATCAGTTTGGTTTTCTTCATTTCTATTAAAAAATAATAAAATTCTTTCCATCAAAATGTGAAGTGAGTTGTAGTGGACTTAAAGAGTTTATTGTTTAAACGAATGGTATTGAGCAATTGCCAGCACTATAATACTTTACCATTATTAAAGACTGATATAGTAATAAATATATTACACTCCTCAGACTGACTTTTTGCAAAATGCTGCTTCTGTCTGCTCATCAGTTCTTGAAATATATGAAACATAAAGCAAGAATTAACAGGATCAGGCTGAAACAAACCTTGAAAATCTGTCAGTGAATTCAGCAGCTCAGGCTGYGTATGTTGGTGTTCACTTTGACTCAATTGTTGTGCTGTTTGRTGACTCGTCACTTGAGCAGCCRCAGGATAGGCACRCTYTCTGAAGGTGTAGTGAGCATCTTTRCAGAATTAGTCATAACCAGGCTGCATATGCAAGCTGTAATCTGTGCATAAACATTAAACATCGCCTAGGTTCCGTGAAGGAATTTGTCTTTGCTAAATACGTGGTGAGCCTGAGAATTTAAATGAGCTTTCAGTCCCCTACACTGAAACAGCGGTGGTGCTTTTGCATAGCTTTTGTATCTTTTGGATGTGGAGGTGACTCGTGAGATGGCAGCTCTTCATTCCCAGAGCTACTCCACAGCAAACGAGCTGGGCACACTGAGGGTGCACAACACTGCATATTTAGACTGCAAACCCTTGCCTTAAATTGACAGCCTGCAACTGGCATTTTTACTGCTCTTGTGAAGTGAGCAAGTCACACCCACTGATGTTTGGAAATGGCAGAATTATTTGAGGACAACTGTCCCATTTCTGGAGGCATGGCTGGAGCTCAGGGGCAGAGTGGGAAGGACAGAGCCTCTTCCYCCAGGCAGAGGCTCCCAGACAGCACTGTGGGGGCATATCCCTGTTTGGCACCAACCTGGGCCTTACTCTGGCCCTGGTCCAGTCCCAGCACCTGGGTGGACACTCCTCATCGCCATCTGAGCTCATGACCTTGTGTAATGGTTTCACATTCACCAATTTCTGTTTGTCAAATTAGTGTAGTGGTCTAAGTATCTACCATAGTGACTTACTCTTTTTCCCTCTGTGACAGAGGATTAGGAGAAAAGCAAAGCAGGCTCAAACTTAAAAGGTATAAAATTAGGTTTATTAACAAACACTAAAAGAGGAGAATGAGAGTCAAAATGAAACCTTCAAAACACTCTTCTTCCACCCAGCAACTATTCAGTTTCCCACTGATGACATGAAGAAACAAAACCTGGAACTCTTGGTCCGTTTACCACCCATAAAATAGTCTTTCATCACYTCACTTAGAGAGAGAAGTCTCTTTCAGTCTGCCAAGGAATTTCCCCATTGACAACATTGAACAGTTCTCTTGTGGATTTTAATTCTCACAAAAAAGCCAGCCACCCGGGAACCTACTTTTGTGAAGTACCTCCCATTGTCAGCTTTCCCACCAGCTGCATATGGGTCATGGACACCACTAAGATGCCATTTTAAAAATGGACACTTCACATGTAAAGGATTTTCTTCATCTCATGGAACAGAGATCTCTTTTCTCTTCTCTGGGGCAGAGGGCTTCTTATCTTTCTCTGTTCAAACTTCTCACAGGATCACAGCTACTAATTCAATATTCACTCGGTCCATTACAGATACCTTTGCTCAAAATCCACAAACCCGAACAATCATTTCCCCAATCCATATTTTCCATGATTTAAAGGGATATTCCAGCATATTACAGTCTGTTACCACGGCTCACAAAAGACTTTCAGCCTAAACCCAAGGCATCTTTTCATCTCTTCCACTAAGGGGTAACTCGTCCTTCACTGACTTTGATATCTTCATATTGTCTCTTTACATGCCCCCAGTCTGACTTTTCCTCTCCCTCCAAGAAGAGTTAGGACTTTGTAATCTGTGCGAGGAAAGAGTTACCAGCCTGCAGAGGGCACGATGATTCTCCTGGGCAGTGGCCAAAGGTGGCACATTCAAGCCACTCTGGGGCTGTGCCAGAACCCTGGGGGCCCCAGCCACACCCAAACTGTCCACTCCACACGGCTGGGCCTCTCCCAGCAAGGGATCTTGGTAATGGTGGCTGAACTACACTGGAGGGGAAAGGGAATGGCTGGGGCAAGGATCTTCTTAGGGGGCTTCCCTCCCACTCCTGCCCGGCAGCCGCCGGGGGAGGGAACCTGGCCTGTCCTGCCGGGCCTCCGAGGCAATGGAGGTGCAGCTCATCGCAGCAAGATTTTAACAGCTGCACAGCCCGATCCGGCTGGGACAGGACATACTCTCTTCCCCTCTCTTCTCCTCCTGCCCAGGAGTCACTGGGACTGGCGGACTTCCCGGGAAAAGCCTGGCCCGGGCAGGGGCTGGCCGGGCCCAACCCCTGGGAGCCGGGAGCCGGGGCCAGGCTGCCTCTTCCAACGCAGGGAGAAAGAGGAGATTTCCCGGAATCCTTCTGATTTTTAACCTGTGTAGTCCAGAGGCATATCCCTGTATTTTAATTGGTTAATCCAGTTGYCAATTTCAAAGCCAGTCACTAATTGGTTTTGCTATAACTTTCTGAAAAAAAAATAATTTCCATGCTAAATCAGCACACCTCAGCAGCCATCTTGGGCCTGGGAACTGGCAGCCCCCACTCGGGGCTCCCATTCTCACAGGAGCAGGTCTTGGACAACTGCAGCTTGTCTTCTGCAGAATAATTTCATGTGGGTATTTGCATTTCATGCCTGGGGARCTAGAGGAATGAGAGGATGGTGCTTTCATTCCCCTCGTGTGTGTGTATTGATTTTTTGGTGTTGATATTGTAGCTCCTAGCATCGCCACAGTTGAAATTTCACTGAAATTTCATGAAACCAAAAATCCTTATGATGCTGTGCTTGGGGAAAAACTCATTTTACAAGGGAAAAAAATCAGAAATGAATGTTGTTAGCAGTGGGAGGGGAGGGGGCATTTAGGAGAACAGATGAGAACARATGAGTGTTCATAGTTCTGCCATCAGGAAAGATGTTATCTGTGTCCTAAAGCCTGTACTAGCCTCGAGTAAAAGCAAAAGCAGCAATTAGATATAAATAAAAGAGTTTAAAATGACAAAAGATGTGATGTGTAGGAGATTTTTAGATGTCACGAAAAATCCTTGATCCTTGTCTGRTTTTGTCAAGGCCAATAAAAGTGTTTTGGAAGTATTCCAGTAAAAAAGCTATCATCACCAAGGAAGGGGCTGCCACTAGATAGAAAAAGTATAAACAATCAGTAAGAAATAAAAAGTGCTGCTATGATGGGATTGTATTTGGAAAGAAATAGGGTGATGTATTCAACAATTTGGTAGGAAATCAAGTAATATGAAAATGTTTTTTAGAATTTAATGGGTACASGTTTGGGTTAAGTAACTTTCCATAATCAGAAGATTTCAGTAGGATACATGATGCAGTGATGCCCTTGTTTTGTTACTTGCTTATGAAAGTACTGACACTTACCATCAAAAGAGCACAGCCTAGTGGATTTTGCGTGGGATAACTGCAAATTATCAGTGGAGATATTCAATGAACTGGCATGTGTGTCATGTTCTGCAAGAATTGCATCTCATTGTTTATGCTATTAATGTATTTTTTATTAATAATCTAGGAGGTATGGGAAGACATTCATAGACAGTAATTTTTGCGGAAAATGTAAATACTGGTCTGATAATGAATACCATAATATCRAATACTTTATAAACAATATTAATCAAGAGTTTTTAATAACTTTCTGAAGAGACATAATTCTAAAACAGTATGGGCCATAGCTAGCATACTGTAAGGCTGCAACTTTGTACAATATTTTGCAGAAAATAGGAGACATGGAACAGCAGACAGGGAACTCCAGGAGTAAGTCATGGACATACTGAGGGAAATAAATGGATGTATGTCTTTGCTTACTGGAGCAAAATGTTAGGATTTGTGTCAAAAATCCCTTAAAATGCTTGAAGGTTGTTAAGRGTTTTGAGAAGAGAGTGTAGAAAATGCTTAGGAGAAGGAGATTTTACACCTAAGTCTGTTTACCTGATGAAAAAGACAGTTACCTGTGTTTACAGAAGTAAGAATAGGGACATTAATCTTGAACTGAGAAAGATACAACAGGACCAAGGCTTCAAAATAAGAAAAACAGAACACATTTTTAACRGTTTTTAACAGTTCAGCTGATTAACCACTAGAAGTTGGTGAATTCTCTATCTCTTAATGTCTCTGTAGTCAAGATTGAATACCTTTCTTGTTGTATATAAGTAAAATCAATTTATTGGCTTCAGCTCAAGTAATGAGGTTGATGGTGGTTATTAACATTGGCTAAATCTAAGGAGATAATAGCATGTAATTTATAGGAATCTTCTCACCTTTCAGTTAGGAGTCCAAGTTAGCTTTAAGAAAAAACATTTTCCAACTCTTCATTCTTGTAGGAGTATTTTAGAGACTGATCATGAGGTCTGGGTTAACAGTACAGTAATTTGACAGATAGCCTCTGGATCACCCTCTCTATCAGCTTCTTGACTGTTCCATCTTTTTSTGATCAGAAATCAGAAAATTCATTTCTGGTAGGTTATTTCTTTATACATTTCAAGGGCAGCTGAAAATTTRATGTTATTTGTGGTGATTTCTAAACTTTGTAGTGAAGCTGGATGCATGCATAGGCTAATTGCTTCTCGAACTCTTACTGCTGACTTACTGACCTGGTTTGTCAAACTCACTAAATAGATGATTAGATCTATGCCACAGGAATCTGAAAACAAAATCCAGCCCACAGAAAAGCAGAAGCCAAGATCAAGYGTCCTAAATAACATTGAAAGGGACAAAAATATCCCTATATGAGATTCCAGGGACAAGAATACTCCTATAGTGCTTTACTGATCTACAAATAAATAGTTTTTCTGCAGACTTCTTGAATATCAGAAAAAGCYTAACAACAAAGATGGACATTTCTTCCAGTAAGACYAAAATTTGGACCTGCAGTTCCCTCCCTGGACAACAGAGAGAGGGAGAGAAAGAGAGAGAGCATTGCTACCTCAGAATTTCAGTATTAGATTCTGTGAATTGCCTTGAAGGACAGTTTCTCTCCATTGACAGCAAGGCACAAAGTTGATTTTAATATGGTGAGTTCTATCAGACTACCTTTGTTTCTCTTTAATGACATTCTGTTACCTACATTATTCAAGAGATCAGACTASATGGAATAATATTTGGCCTTTAAATCTATAAATTCTTACATTTATGCTCACTAGAGTTGATAATGGTGTCATCTTGTACATTGAGTCAATCAGCATTGGTAGTTTGCATAACAGAACAGGARTGAGTAAATAAATAATGTATTATTGCCTCAGGCCAAGAAGCAGTGGGTTTGTGAAACATGCACTCTTAAAAATAACCTGTGCCTAGTATTTGAGGCTGTTTGGCTTGTTTGCTGCAGAACAACAGCATGATATTTTGCAAGAYACTCAAGTGCTACTGCCACCTTGCAGAAAACAGCACAGTGCTATGTTCTTTAACTGAGCTATGCCAACTTATTCCAGCTAAGGAAGCAACCAGAKTTTCTCAATCTGTAGAGGAGTGATGTGTAACTRAGAATCACTACTGAAGTCATCTGTATGATTCAGGGAAAACTCTGTCAAAAAGATCAACTTGGATGTGAGAGATTGGGAGAACAGGAACTCAAATAACAGTTTGACATATACCACAGAAAATCTTCAGCTGGAGAACCCAGGGAGGATGTACTTGCTGTCCTTCTAGTGAGGTCCAGGTGGAGAAGAGAGAAGTATTTAACCCTGTCGTATTTAAAGGCACTTTCATGTTGTATTCAGTATAGATAGTGGTCTCCATCTTTTAGCACAAGGATTTAAAAGGTATCAGCTGGAAGTGACTTGAATGGTTGAGAGGAAAGCATAGTCCCAGGGAACATGAATAGTCAGGAAACAGTCTCGTGTGCATAAATCCCCKGTATAAGCTGTTAAGGTCATGTTGTTAGTATTCTAGGGAAGGACATTTGTGAGGAGATTTTCATTATTTTCATAGCACAACAGTTTCTCTTTCACCAGAAGCAGGTATTCTTTTTTCAGTCTGAAGACTTTAAAATAGTACCTCTTGACCTGCATTCAGAATTATTTCAGCTTTTTTTCTTACCGACTGTAGCTCTGAGAGTGGCTTCTCTGTCTACTACAAATAAGGAAGATTTTTGTCTAAAAGTCAGTGTCTTTTATCTCAGTTCAACTAGTTTTCAATGTGGAGTTTTTCTGTCTTTTTGAGAGAATAGTGCAGAATGGAATGGATTACCAAATATATAGCCAGCATAAGCAGCAGTCTTGATTTGTGGTGTTCTTTGCATTGCTCCAGTCTACAGGAATTTCAGTGCAGAACATCATGCCCTACAAGCTGATCAGTAAGTGCTTTTGATCCTTCCACTCTGCTCTTTTGAGCCAACCGCAATGACAAAACAGGAAGGGTGTTCTTATGTGCTTTGCATTTTGCAGAACTTTAGCTGACCAGCCCTGCCACRGTGTTCATAAGTAGTTGAGATTCACCTTCCTTCTCAGCTGTCTTTTAGTGAAAGAAATGAAAATTACCAATCCACATTATCACACAAGTGATAAYGTCAGGACTGAAATGTGAATGCCTGCAGCCTGCAGGACGGAGAGGGTGGCTGAAGGCTGTATGTGCAGCTGGGTATGGCAAGGTGTTCTACAGTCTACTTCACCAACTGCAGTTCTCTAAAGCAACCTCTGGTTGCAACCTTCTCTTTTGTGCAGTGCAAATGGAGGAATGAAAACATTCTTTGGAGGGAATTCTGGTGTGGTGAACAGCTTCATCAGGATGTTTAAGCAGAATGGRATAGTGGGATGGCCTGAAGAGGAAAAAAAAAAGGGGAAATATTCCATCACACTCTCCGGATGTCCCCGACAAAATGAGGGCATTCTGTTTTCCTTTCCTTCATATGATTCTTTAGCTTATAGTTTGCTTTATGCTGCTTCCTCTGAAAACTTTTTCTCTTGGTTTTTTGGTTTTTTTTTTTGCTTGCTTCCTTGAAAACATTTGTTGCTTTATGACCTTTTACCAGCCTTTCTGAGTTTCAAAGATGTAAGCAGTAACCTCGGCACTGAGTGTCTGCATCACTGTGTGTCTGGAATCATAACAGTCATAGGAAGTCAGTGAACCAGCTTGCATTTACTATCCATGSTGCAAAAAGAATACAGTGATGTAAAATTGTAGCTAAGAGCACTCACCTCTTCATTGACTGTGTAATTAGAGTTGTTAACAAGTCTGAGCAATCCTGTAGATAAAGAGCAACCTGAAAGAGTAACTTTCCATTATGGAAAAAAATTGATTGGTTGTACAGATACTATTTACAAGTTAACAAAATACCTCCACCAAGGAGCAGTGAAACATTGCCAATGAACATAAGCAATAAAAATACACTGGTCTCTTGGATGTGAACTTGCTGAAATGCCTAAACATACTAAATTAATCTTGCATTTAAAAAATAAATTACCAGTTCAATATTAATTAGCAGCAAAGCAAGATTCTGTCTTGATTCACTGAAATAAAAGTTTTTTGCCAAATATGTGCAGGATCAGTTTCACAGGGCCTCATGAAACTGAATGCTATGCTTACCAGTGCACAAATGCTATGACGAATGTGAATTTTTCATTATACTTGACAGAGATAGATAGCCAAGGTTGCTGCAAATATTAGAACAGTCTATAGCCCTGTTATTGCCATGCTCTACTCAAGGTCATCAGACCTGAACAGGAGTAATTATCCCAGGCAGAGGATTGGATTAATGGCTACACTTCTCTGGTACATTCATAAACAGAACTGCAAAGTCTGCAAAAGTACTCTTGCGAACTAAAGAGAGTAACACCTGAGGATCATGCACATTTTGAGGTCATAATCTATTTTGGTGTAGCTGTTTCTCTCTCTGACTCTGTCAGGGGCTTTTTCAGATGCCTWCCCCCTCTTCACTGCTTCAGGCTTCTGGCTTTTGTCCTTAGCCAGAAGGAGTCTCTCCTGTCTGCCTATGAGAAAATGGGGAATTCTTTTTCACTTTCAAGATGGAATAGGATAAATCAAGAAGGATTTTTTTCCCCAGAGTTCTTGTTGATCTGTTTTCCAGAGAGGTAGGAAATCAGTCTGTCTATCACAGGTAAAATGGGCAAACTGAAAGTGTCAAAGAGCTTTAAAAGAGGAAGACCATARTATCAAATGAAGAGGAAGACTCTAATACCAAATATGAGGAAAAAAAATATGTAGGGTTTGGGTTTCTTTAATATTCAATATAATTTTAAGTTAATTAAAAACCCAAAATTCTCAAATGCCATGTTAAAGGAGAGAGTACTTTCCAAAATGCTCTGCAAAAGTTCAACATTTTCAGTATATTCTGGCAGAGCATTTAAAATACATGAAAGAAAAAAAGAGATGTAGTTTATTCCTGCTTGAATCAGACTGCATTTCCCTGGAAGTCCTCTGGGCTGGCCTTGCAACTCTTGTTTCATTTGCTGCATCCTACTCAGATACTGAATAGATTCYTGTGGATGACTTCATCAAATGTAAAGCTTACCTTAAGGTTTTTCTAATATACACAAARCCTTGAAGAAGGCAGGTATTACTTGGAAATGTGTGTATATCTCTGTCACACTCTTCAAGGAACTGATTAATTTTGAAGCTCCTACCAGGCCTGAGTGAGCAAGCCTCATCAAAATGTTCTCTGCTATTGACAAGAGGGAGTGCTTTGCACAGTATTGATGCCTTACTAACTTTATTCTCCTTTAAATAAACTGTGGATGTTTCATTTTTAATTTTAGGAGCGTCTTCTGCTTTCTTTACTGCCTGCTCACATCGCCATGGAAATGAAAGCAGAGATCATTCAGAGGTTACAAGGTCCAAAGGCAGGCCAGCTGGAAAACACCAACAACTTCCACAATTTGTATGTCAAAAGGCACACCAATGTAAGGTATTGTACTGTAATAAAATGCATCAACAACATTCAGAAAAAAAAAGGAAGAAGGGGTCTAGGGAGGAATTAAGAAAATATTTTTAAATATGCTTTTTACTGACTTAATATGTAGAATCCTTTAATTTGATCAAATGCTGGTATTGCTGCATTTCAAAAGAGCCACAGAGACAAAGGAGATTTTGAGAAAAAGCCACACAAAAATAATTTTTTTCATAATGTCTTCATTTACCAGTCTGAAGTACCAAATCCTGCTTCCATGTATACTAGTCAAAATTGTAATTCGTGTCAGTGGTATGATTCTGATTTTGTAAAAAATGGGAGCAATTTCTCAGGATTTGTGTCACATAAACAGAGGTAGCTGCATCACATATATATTTTGCAAAGTACCTGAGAGAAAATATTCTGCTGACAGGTCCAATTATTTATTAATTGAAAATTTCTAGTACCTGGAAAAATAAATCACTTTCATTTCAAACATCCTTTTTTTTTTTTTTTTTTTGATTGGACAAGTTACTTGAATGATATTCTTAGAAACTGATTTATTAAAAATGTTGCAGGACTTTCGAGGAAGCTCATGTGAGCACRAATACTCTTTGAAATTATKATATTGCTATTACTATACTGCTGATTTGTGACTTGGAAAAATGTGTCTATTTTTTCAATGCCATAACAAATAGAGGTATAGAATGTTTATAAATACCTATAAATATAAGTGTACCTATAAAGGTTTGTACCTTGAGAAGGCAATACCTATAAAGATAAATATAAGTATATATTACCTATAACACAACACCCATAAAGATGAATATATGTTTACCTATAAACGTACTTATATTTATTGCTCTACATTTAGTAGTGGCTGTTTTGGGTATGGCCATATCCCTGTTAAGTCCAGGGTGCTGCTTTCAGTTTTTTCTGTTGGTTGATGGACCTGAGCCCTGCTGAAGGAAGCTGTGACCAAGATTCATTTCTGTTGCAGCATCCTGTACGCTGATATCGTGGGGTTCACTCGCCTGGCCAGTGACTGCTCGCCAGGGGAGCTGGTGCACATGTTAAATGAGCTGTTTGGCAAGTTTGACCAGATTGCAAAGGTGGGTTGCTGTGGGCTGCTKCTGTTAGTTTAAATAAGTAAGTCATCTTTAAAATGTTGGGTTTTTTTTCCTCTTGGGGTCTTCATGCAGCATTCCTGAGACTTTGGCAGGAAGATTAGATTTGAAACRTGTGAAGAAAACGATCTGGCTCTGKTCTGAGTGCAGCAGTGCATTTCTGCCAGAGTGAGTCTGTGAAACCCAAGATAGCTCTCTAATAGGACCAATAGAGACAGCTCATGGAGGCCAATAAAGCTTAATGGCATATGAACAGTTCTTTAAATAGATTGTTTGCAAAAAAAAGGATTAAGAAACTCAAGATAGRAAAGTGTTAGTCAGTTTTCTGGTCTCAGAAAAAGCATTTATGAGACTGAAGGAGAGAGAGACAATATTGATGGAATCAATTTTAATTACTCACCACAGCCTCTTTGTTACTCAAGAAAAGAATCAAATACAATCAGAAATTTTTCTTCTGTTATTTAGGTGTCATTTTTATAAGAATTAAATCAAACTTCATGTGTGAAGGTAAAATCAGAAACCTCTGGACAGATAATTTATTATTTTTCAATTTATTGAAAAACTATTGTCCAATATTTTAAACTTTTAATTTAATTAAAATTAGAATTCAATTTTTTAAAAATAAAAATCTTTACATGGCCTTAGAGTATAAAATATAGAAACACTATTATGATGCTAGCTTCTGGAAATATTCCACAGTACATCTTCATAGGTATAAACATGGAAGACTATGTCTTTTGATTATATTTCAACCATAAAGGCTTTATTTACATTGAGGACATGGCAGTTTAGCTCAGTTCTTTATTCTCAGGTGGGAACATATTTTGCAGTGAAATTTCTTCCTGCTTTTGCCCATTAAGGACCATAACTGGTGGAGGGATCAACCATACAAAACTCAGCATTTCTGTTGTAGCAAGCCCTTCTCTACTGAAACAAGCTTTAGTAGAATGATTTTGCTAATGTCATTTAAGTCAGTCTTTGTAACRGTAACCATTTCTATATTTCAAATGGAAAGTGACTGTCTCACCTTGCTTTTTTGCCTCCAGGAAAATGAATGTATGAGAATTAAGATCTTAGGTGACTGCTATTACTGTGTTTCTGGACTACCTATATCTCTTCAAAATCATGCCAAGAATTGTGTGAAAATGGGACTGGACATGTGTGAAGCCATTAAGTAAGTACCAAAMTTTTAAAAAATACCTTTAAAACCAGTTTCTCTCCACTAAAATTTTAGTATATCTAGGTGAGCTGCACTTGGCAAAAATGTGTATCATGTGGAGGTCTGGATATTAGGGAGTCCTCTGTGTGATTTATTTTTTCTAATAAGCTGGACTTTGATTTTGAAACTCAGTATGCTCTTCTGTAAGTTTAAGTTTCAACTTTTGTGTTTTTGCCTAGATCACATTAACCCCTGTCCATGCAACAAAGTAGGAAATTGGCTCATCCTTGTGAGGTGTATGTGTGGTGGGCACCTCATCATTAAATGGATAATTAAGTTGAGCTGTGTTGATCTTAATGATTAATGAAGTTATAAATTATGAAATTATACAAAATTATTCCTCTAATTATTCCTTAAATGCTRTCCTCATGTGTGTGTAATTGTAGTCATAAGAGGGTCTTGGCTTTTAGTTATTCAGTCTTTTAATTCAATCCAGGGTAATTACTGTATGGGTAAGTTGACTAAAGCAAATTTGGTTCTTTTCCCTGTTATGTGTTCATGGAAAAGGTGTAGTATTTTTGGAAGCTAGTATTTTGATCTCCTTGCTTTTGCAACCTTTTGTAAAACTAACCTCAGTACAGGAATCAGGTTGCTTAATTCTCTAAAATGTTGTTTCTTTATCCAGAAATGATTGTACCRTACATAGTGTCCAAAGAAATCTGTTTTTAAAATGGTACTTGGGAGTATTTCTTCTTGCCAAGCAAGGTTGAAGTCYACAGATTTGGTTGCATTTCAGTTGCTTTCACTGGATGTTTTCTATTTTTCACTTAGATATACTGGAACAGTATCAAAATTAAGCCATTTGCTTTTTTAGCATACTAGGAAGTAAAGCTACCATCCCTTCTGCAGAGCAGTTGGTGAAAGGRTGACAGTCCCAAAGTTCTGGCCCCCCTTGTTGGTTGGCTTAAAAATATTGGGATTTTRTTTGCCACCCTTTGAATGAAAATGAGGGTTTTCTGGTTTGCATTTCAAAACATCTGGGTGTTGTGTGAGAAACATGAGTTAAAAGTACTTGCATAGAGTTTCTGATCAACCTGTTGCTTTGCTACTTAAGACAAAAAAGTATAGCAGGTTACAGGGTGGTGGAAAAACAACACTAAACTTGAGCCCTTCACAAGTGCCCTTCACAAAGAACCAAAGTATATCACACATCATMATGCWATGTTTTACTTGAGCTCAGAGAGCAATCTGTCAGTTCCTCACACTTCAGAACTTCCAATTTTCTCTGAAATAACTTTCTGCTCAGGCTGCTATTCAAGTATGTTTGTTGTTAATGCTGTATGATCAGATTCTTGGTAGGAGCAGCCTTATAGACTAGAAAATTACATGTTAGTTGTAAAGCATATCCTGATCTACTTTATTACTGTAGTCAGAAGCCACCCCATAGACGGATGCCTGATTACCACAGCCTGTTTACAGAAGGAGTAGGAATCTGTACCCTGTGTTAWCAAATCCTTTCAAAGTATTATGTCAAGTGTCACCGCCTGCAGGTGAATGAAAATTGCTGATTATTAATCAACTCTRTGTTTTGTTGTGTGATTGCTGCATCTTTGTATGGAAGTATCTCCTGACATACTTCTGTGCCCTGTAAAATGAGAAATAGTAATATGTTTGCTGTTGGCAGTTTGTCACTCAATATGTTTGACTTGCTCTGTCTGGAATATCTTTTTTGTCAGATAGAAATTATTGTTAAATTCAGTCACTGAGGTGCAAACTGCCCCCTTGGTGTCTAAGCTACTGAAATAAAGTAGTTAGCTGTTTGTATTAGTAGTTCTATATAGATTTTACCACCTGAATATGATTTCAGTTCCAGTTGTCTTTGAAGCAAAAAAGGAGGAATTCTACCAAATTGCCAGGTGATCTGTACTACAAAGTCTTATTCAGTCTTCTTACCTAATGTTGTTTAGCTCCATTTTGAGCAATTCAGCTTACCYATGCTATGGATTGTTCCCATTTAAACATGGATTATAGTCCCACTGATTAATTGCTTTGCTTTTCTGCTCTATGTTGGAACAAATCCAATGTTTCTTATAGTCTGCATCCTGCTTGCCCAGGAGTGGGATGCTCACTTTAGCAAGCCATAAATGCCAGTGCTGCTTGTGATGCTAAGAGCTGGCCACCTTAACTGGGTGCTTTAAGGACAGAGCCTATATGTTAAGGCAAAATATTTTTGTGTGTGAATATATGTGTTGTTTCCATTCAGCTCAGACTCTAGCCCCTTGTCTGTCTGGTGACTTCTTATTTGCATRTTCTTCAGWYACACGTTCTCAAAGACTTCCTTTGATTTGGTAGAATGAAATKAATTCCATTTCAGAGGAAAGTGAAAAAAACTGTTGGATATAAGATGGTTATACCATTTTGAATGCTAGATACAAAATAAAAKAATTCTTTTAAGTATGATTTCATTCCTGCAGGTCTGATCCAAAAGGAAACTATACTGTTAAAGCTGGCARTTTGCAGGGAATTAAATGCCTAAGGCTCACTCAATATATTCCAGTGTGTAAGAAAGGGCTAGGTGCATCTTAGATACCTTGGTCCAGAGCTATAGATGAATAAAGCTCAGGGAAAGCACATAGATGCTTTCCTAAAGACCTGAAATCTTGCTTGTATGGAGTAAAGCTACTACAATTACCTGCAAGCTAACCATGCCTCTGAAAAATGCAGAATGCTTACAAACTCAAATTTCACATTGCAATAAGAAAAATACAGTCTACAGATGGGTATTTTGACTGCCCAACCAGGCTGGGTACCCAGTCTATGCTGTGCTGAAGGAAACCGGAAAGACAGAGGGAGCAGAAAATGAAATAAAAGTCAGAAGTTTCAGATATGCTTCTGTAGGTAATACAGATGTCCTCTGGGATTGTGATAACCTAAATTCTTGAATGCATTCAGTGCCTGCATTGTCATAGCAATTGTTCAAGGAGTTCAGGAGGGAAGAAATAATAAACCCTAATTCGGTCTAGAGTTACACTACTAATTTAATGTCTTCCTTGGTTTCTTTAATTTGTGAGACAGAAGAAGAGATTCAGTTCTGGTGCAATTCTTCTTGCTCCCTTGCTTAACTCCTGAGAGCTTATTATAAAGCAGACTTTATTCAGCTTGCTYTGCAGAATATGGAAGGGCAGTCTTTTAACAAGCACTCCTAGAGGATAAATGTTCCACTTCCATTTTGCCCAGCTTTCTAAAACACTTTTTTCCAAAGTGCTAGGCTTGTGTCATATGCCTTATGCAGAGCAAAGTGGTGTTTGTGATTTGCAAACTGCTTACAAAGATCACTTACAGTCAATTCATTTTCAAGTGTGTCAGCTACACAAGAGCAGTGTAAAACGGCAATGTGAAAAGAAATACCAATAAACACTTGAGAGAGACAGACAGAATTAAAATACTTTCAGTCAGGCTCCTGTTACTTTCATTTCTCAGGAAAAAAAGCACTTGAAAATAACTGCTTAAATGCAGGATTTACCATATCAAATTAGGCCTGTTGTGTTCTGTTCCTTTTCAAAAAAAACACCCGAAAACAAAAAAACCAACCAAACAAAAAAATCCAAAAACCAAGCAAAACAAAGAGAAAACTGTCACATTAATTAAATAACTAAGAAGATACAGAGCTGATGATTCTCATCACTGAGATTGAAGATGCTGCTAGAACTATGCACCCAACTTGTATACAGGAKCCATTTGAGTTCCTTATTCTGTAGTTGCCGCTTCCGTTAAGACCCTGAATTTCTCCAAGTGTACATGCATGTTCTTTATTACTGGTTAGGTTTGGGTCCACATCARTTGGGGTTTAAATACATAAATCCAGTTAAATTATGACCTTCCAATTTCTTAGAGCTGTCTAAGCCTGTAGATATCTGAATTAGTTTTATTGCTCTTTACATATGTGGTTAGGTAACCATATGACAGATGTCTGGAAATGTTGTTTGACCTCAGTCTCCCACCAGTGATTCGGAAGAACTGCTTCTGCAAAGATAAATGCCTATCTTAYGTGTAGGGCTCCTCTGAGATTTGGGAGTGGCTGAACAGATACATAACTCAGTCACTGGAAAGGTCAAAGGTTTAGATGTTGTCTGGACAGTGAGGGTAGCCTTTCATTCACTGCATAATGTTCTACTGGGTGCAGCATTCACTAAGCATATGGAAGGTTGTTGAGCCTRTGTTCTCCACAGCCTGAATGGCACTGAGCCCATATTCCCAAAGAGAGCACAAGCCCCAGCCTGTGGAATATCCTGAGGTGCTGTGTTTTTCGTCCTTCATCTCAGATATGGCAGGTATGAGAAGGTCTCCGATGTAAACATTAGGGTCTTYAGACAGAAGGGTGCCTTAAGTAGTYCCAGACCTCCAAAGGYAGACTGTAGCACAAAAACAGTCCTTAAGTTCTACCATGAGACTAAACATTTCCAYTGTTCATCACAGCCCTCCCAAATAATTTCAGATTGAATATAAAAGAAGGAACTTCAGACACAGACTCGAGAATTAATATTTTTACAATTTTTTGCAAATACAGATAATAGAAAAGGTAATATATAATCATAGCATTAAAAGAATGGAGGCAATGCTAAGAAGAGGAAAATGTTATTACTTGCATTTCTGCTACTTTCATAGAATCATAGAATGMTAGAATGTTTTGGATTGGAATGGGCCTTAAAGACCATCCAGTTCCAACTCCCCTGCCATGAACAGGGTCACCTCCCATTAGAGCAGGTTGCACTCAGCCCCATCCAGCCTGGCCTTGAGCACTTCCAGGGGTGTKCCATCCACATAATTTGACTGGTAGATTAAAAGGAAACAAAGGGCCTATTATGTATATTAAGAGAGGCTTTTTTCTCAACTGCAGGAAGGTGAGGGATGCAACAGGAGTGGATATAAACATGCGYGTGGGAGTGCACTCTGGGAACGTGCTCTGCGGTGTCATTGGGCTGCAGAAGTGGCAGTACGATGTCTGGTCCCATGATGTCACCCTGGCCAATCACATGGAAGCTGGGGGAGTCCCAGGGTAAGAGTCTTCTCTGTTAACCTTTGAACATGTGGATTTTTCAGTCTCAGAGAAATGCATAGGTGCCATGTCTTAAGCCATCAGCCTTCGTGGAGATGCCTGAACTAATTCTTAGGTGCTGTCCTGAGAAAAAAACCTAAACAAAACTGGGGCACTCAGGATTTCCTGTGATTTAAGGAGCTTTTTCTTCTGGATGGAAAACTTTAGATTTATGCCCTTTAGAGCTTCTAAAATTTAGATTAGAGGGACTGCAAAAAACATAAGTGAGAAGCAAATTAAAGGTGTATCCAAAAGCAACTAAACAATGTTGATCAGGTTAAAATCATGCTTTTGATCTATATTTGTGACTTTGTCATTCTTTTAAAATATAATTTCAGCCGCGTTCACATCACTTCAGTCACCTTGGCRCATTTGAATGGAGCTTACAAAGTGGAAGATGGGGACGGAGATGTGAGGGACCCATATCTGAAAGAGCATAATGTTAAAACTTACTTTGTAATCAATCCTAAGGTTAGTAGTACTTTCATTTTGTGGCCAGTCATACTTGTTTGTGAGCAGGACCACTAATCTCTTTATTGAATAATTCACTACAATAAGATATTGATCAGAGCTGTTACTGATGCCTACAAATATATAATGTTTGCAGTGCAAATGTTTCCCGCTCTTCAGAAATAAGTCTCTGGTATTTCCCAGCAATATCATTAAGAATTGCAGGTTCTTAGCTTCTCTCCATTTGTAAGTCCCTAATCAAGGAGGTCTGTGGTGCCAGATGATGCACTGCTGCTTCAAAAGGTCATGAACACAAAGACTGATACCACCTTTTGTCCTCGTGTCAACCAGGGGGAGAAGCGAAGCCCTCAGCACCACATTCGGCCTCGGCACACTCTTGATGGAGCCAAAATGAGAGCGTCTGTCCGCATGACCCGGTACCTGGAGTCCTGGGGAGCAGCCAAGCCGTTTGCACACTTGCACCACAGGGACAGCATGACCACTGAAAACGGCAAGATAAGCACAACAGTAGGGGCCTACTTATGTCATTTCGTACTATATAGCAATATTTGAAAGGAAAAAGTTGCTGGCCGCTAAATATCTGGTTATTTCTGGTGGTAGAAGATCCATGTAGTTGTTCATAGCGTAAACCCAGTGAAGTTGCTGGAAGCTTTTCTATCTAAATGGGAGTTTTGGGCTGAGTTCTAAGAAGCCATGTCTTCCTGTAAGTGCATCTCTTAATTATAAGGAGTCTGGCACACTTACTAAAGTACAAAATTTGACTCTCTGAGCTGTGACCTCCCCAGATCACAGCATGTACAGTGGCTGCTCTTTGTCTTGTAGAAGGATGTTTAGAACATAAYGCCAGAATGCAACACCTTTAGGAAGGAAATCCTTTCATAGGATTTCATTCAGAGAAATTCCTAGAGATTTATTGACTGTTTAGCTRCATTCTCCATTTGGAACATCGCCAAATGGAGCAAAGGCTGTGAAGTTAGAATAATCCCTGTGATACTTTGAGTGGATTTTATTCAGAGTACCCCAGGAACCAAATCTATACTCACTGTAACATCTACCTTTTGAAGGTGCACCTATAATGCATTAGCTGTGGTTGAAGGCCTGAGTGTTAAAGTACTATGGTTCAATGTTGTATCTTTTACACTGAACAGATTTCTTTTTAATTTTGCTAACACTGTTATACTGCTGTCAGTAAGATATTGTAAATCTACAGTACATTGCATTATCTTCTACTTCTTAAAAGAGAATGCACAAAAGTAAATTCAGATAGTTTTCAACATTGGCATTCAGTTTWGTTCCTGTACTGAAGAGACATATTCTTGTTCAATAAATATAGTGCATCAGAATGTGACAGTTTYATTACAGGAAGTACCCAGCCATCACTATTAATCACAAAGTAAATGTGGCTGTGATTGCTGCCATTGCTATTAATTAAAAAATAAYGACAACTGTCTGTATTTGACTACTCATGTCTGTTTTTTTCAAAAACAYTTAAGATTGGTTTTTGCTGAAGCTGGCAAGAGTTTGGGCTACATCCAGAGAGTGGTGGCATTGAAGTCTTTGTGGTAAAGCAGAACACTCTTGGATTCAGACTGTTGTATTAGTTTTGCCTGTGTTTGTAGTGATGGATGAGCTTTATTCCAGGTCACTCCATCTCCACTTCTAGCTGTATTTTTCTTTTAGACAGTTTTAATCGAATGGTAAAAAGTATTTACATTGAAAACTTTCGTCCTTACTTGACTCTGTTTTCAACTTTTACTTTAAAAGCAACTTAATATTATTAAAGTCTACTGTAATTAATAGGGGTCTTTTTGTTTGTTTGTGTGTTTGTTTTTAGGATGTTCCCATGGGGCAATATCATTTTCAGCGTTGCAGAGAAAGGTAAGCCAATCTTAAAAAATTATTTATTCATAGAAAGTCCATATAAATAAATATACATTGGTAGGCTTTCAAATATTGAGGGCCATTGCTCATGCAGACTGGTTTTTTATGTAAGTGCTGATCCCTCTTACATAAAGAAGGGCTGTGGAAACAGATTTGGCAGACATGTGAATTGCAAATTCACTTCCTGATAACAAATAGCTTCATTCTGAATTGGTGTGTTGGTGACCTACTATAAGCTGGGTACTCTACCAGTGGGAAGAAAATTATATACAGGAAAACTGGGAGGAAGCCCAGAGAGGGGTAAGAAAAAGGAAGATGGAAAGGGCTGTTAATAATTTTTCTTACAACAGGTAATAATATGTACTAAAAGAAACATTTTGTATATTTTTATTGCTTTGTATTTGTATTGTGGTTTATTTTTTAAAGTCTTTAGTATGTGTGCAGTAGTAGTTATTCAAAAGGTATTTTGTGKTCTTTTATAGTGCTCCTGCTGCACAAAATGTTTGCAAGATCACAAAAGTGTTAAGTTTTCATGCTGCTGCCTGGTACCTTGATGACTAGGGCAAGATGGTGATRTCATAAATACCATAAAGTCATTTAAATCTACCTTCTAAAAATTTGTATTGTTATTGTCTGGTTACTGTGCAGTTACCTAAAATATTGCTGAGTTCCAGAAGGTGAACAGGTTTTGACTGAACATATTAATAAAAAGAGTGTAATTCTAAAACTGCACATTTATATTTGGACTGCATGTCCAAAGAATTTCTATCAATGAAAGACCATTGGACTGTGGCATTTGGAAATAATGCAGTTCTTGAAGATTCTGAAGTATTCTTGCTTTTGTGTTTCTAAACACCACTCCAGAATAGATTCAGAAGACACAAAAARTATCTTGATACCATATTATGGAAGGAACTTCTTCCTTCTTCCATTACTAGTGTCTAATGTCCATAGTGAGACAGACATGTAACTAAGATTCTAGCTATGCTAGTTAATCATTYTCACAGGCTAGAGCTGCAATGATCATAAGCACTTTGAAAATCAGTATTTTATTATAATATGAAAATGTAGGGTTTGAAGCCTGACTGTAGGCTTCTGTTTCTGAAAGTCTTAGCTCTTATGCATTACAGAATAGTATTATGTTGTTAAGTTTTTGCCAAGAGGATTAACTGTGCTTGGAAAATGTYTCCTCATCTATCTGTGTATTTCTCCTAGATTGTTTCTGAGATTGATTTCTGTGAAAAATGAGTTTTAAGCACTTTCTTACCTGAATTCACTAGCATTGAATGGGCGTGAAAACACTTGTGTTTTTTAAAGTTGCTGCAGGTGCACCAATACAATTGCTGTATTCACTTGAAACCTGCAGCAGGTTATCAGTTTTAGGGAAATAACCCAAAAACTTGATGTTGAGAAAAATCCATGTTACTTTCAACTGTGTTAAGTTTGTAGATTAAGAGTATTTTGGTGAGGAAAGAGTAAAATTTCAGATCTGACTAATGACTTCTTAGAAAATTCTGGTTTTAGGTTAGCAGTGGATTTAAGTTTTCTAATACAGACATYACCTGTCAATATTTGAGATATGTCATTTTCAAGGAAAGCATATCTACTGAAATGATTGATGTTTGCAGCAATTTATGTAGCAAAGGTAAACCCATTGAGATGATCCTCTGTTGGGTTCATGCTGAATCCAGTCAAAAGTAAAGAGGCTTTTTTTACTGCAGATGAGTTACAAGGCTCATAAATAGAGAAACRTGATGAATGCTTGAAACTAATTTCAGACAGGGCTCAGTTTTCTTAAAAATAATGAATTATTTCCAAGAAAAGAAGAGTTAGCAGGATTTTGGTAGGGGATACCTGTTATGCCTCAGTGCAATAATACATTGTGCTTATCATACAATTCTGACAAGGTTTTTGAAAATARAAACTGCAAGAAACATGAATCTTTTATTAATCTGAGCATATTCCCATTYTTTTTTCATTAATGCATAACACTGTGTAAGACTTTCCTTAGACCAGAATTTCTTGAGCTCTCTTGGTTTTTTATTAAGTATTTTCTTGTGTTTGTATTTAAGTGCTCCTTAATAGCTAAGCTCTAGATTTGTGAGTTTGTGTTTGTGTATGACACTGTGGCTAATGATGGTTTTTTAAGAGCTTATTATGAGGGTCATTGTGCCTGATGCCTATAGTGGCTATTGCAGTATAAATGTTAAAAATTTATTATAAACTCACAAGTTTATGACAGCTGTTGTTTTTGAAGTAGCTTCCCACATTTTTCATTTCAGAACAAAATCACAGAAAAGAAGATTTGAGGAAGAACTGAATGAGAGGATGATCCAAGCTATTGATGGAATCAATGCCCAAAAGTATGGCTTTATCATCTATCCTTTGTTATCTTTGTCCACTCCAACTTTTACACAAATCTGCAACAGAAGGCAATGTTTAATATTTTTTGCTCCCACATGCACACCAAGTCTGAAACAGTAAAGGTGTCACTGGCATAGGAAGCCCTGCACATTTTGAAGATAGGCTTTAAATTAACATTTTCTACTGAATGAGATAAGGCAGTGCCTGCAAATTGTGGTGTCATAGAGGTATTGACTTGTCTTGATCCTCCTTGCAAAGGGAGTTTGCTCTGTAACGGTGTCTGTAGATTCATGGCTGTCACACTACAGATTTATCTTACCTGGGGGCAGAGAAGTAAGACACAAGAAATGACTGGCTGAGGAATCAGAATGATGTGAAAATTGATGCTTCCTAATTGTCACAGAAATAGTTCCTCAGGATTAGAAACTTTCCCTAAAACCATAGTTTAATGTCTCTCGGTTGGTTGGTTTYTTAGAAAAGGCTAATCTTGATGGCATGTTGGAACTGCTGGGCAAGACAACTTGCCATGTATTGTTTTTCTGTGTACCAGGAAGAGCTGGAGGCAGTATGATGTTTTCTGTTTCTTGGTGACTATATAAGGCTAGAAAGAAATCAATTCCAGTCCAAAATAAGTGTTCAAGCWTTTTATATTTCTGTGATGAAATAAAAGAATCGCCATTCAAAAATGTGGACAATAATTGTGATGAATTGCATGTTTCCCTCCCTACTTCTGTTACCCAGAATCTTAATCAGCTGAGTATTACACCTAATTATTTAATGTTTATATGTCACATTTTGGGGTTTTTTCATCTTTTAGTCCTATTAAATGGTACTTGGATGTAGGAAAATGTTTTTCAGTAATTTTAGAAGAGTGTTGATATTTATAGGTCATAGAGAGAACACTGAAATAGTGTAGGTCATGTGATAGGCARAGCCTTTTGATTATCCTAGACTTGCCTAAAACAGCTGTATAAATTTTGGCAGATTTTTTCTGTCTTTAGGTACTCTTAATCTGATAAAAGGATTTCAAAATTGATGTTATGTCAAAAGCGAACCCTACTGTATGTTTTATCTTAGAGAATCGCTGTTTTATCTAATTAGTGCATAAAATTCAGAGAAATTTGGGGATAAAAAAAGGTTTCTGAAAAAGATTCATTGTATTTTATGAATTACATGGGAAATTGCAGAAAGATAAGAAATTATCTTATATRTAAGTCTGAATGTCACCTTCCAAAACTAGATCCTCTACCTAGTTCTGTGTTGATTTGCTGAATGAATCTYTTAAAAGCAATGATTCAATTGATTAATACTCAGGAATGAGTTATAAAATGTGCTGATTCCTCATACGTCAAGGTAATTCAATAATATTTTAACTTTGTGAAAGCTAAGCGCAAAAAAAAAAGTAAATGAAAYATTTCCTACATTTAGGACACAAAACCCAATCGCATTTTTGTTTTCTTTATTATTGTGCATATTTTTGTGCCTCAAGTTTTCATCTGTAAAATGAAAATAAYATTATCAGCTAGAGTGAACGAGTGGTTGTGAAACTAAACAAAAGGTTTTGTGAATCAAGGAGAAAACTTTTAAGGAARTCCATGAAAAAACTGGCATTTCTAAATGTTTTTAAGTACAACATTTGGATTGTATGGTAAATAGGTCTATGACCGAATGAAGAAAATTTTAAAAACATTATATCAAGAGTKAGTGAAGAACAAACAGCTTCTGTGCATTAGCCATTAGGTTGTAATGTCACATTTTCTCCATGGGTTTCTTTACCCTGTGTCTTGAACAAAGCACTCCTGGTTCAAAGTGCCTGTCCTGCGCAGGCTGGGCATGAGAAGCCCTGGCTAAGCCATACCAGACCTTGGTGCTTAGGGAACTCCTGCAGGACATGAGATGGAGGGATGGCCAGCTGCTAGCTAAATATACACCCCACAGAGGAGGCTGAAGTGAAGCCAGTTGGTCCTTGGGGAGTAGGTTGTTGTGTTAAAGGCACGCTTTCTCTTTGCTCTTGTTTCCTTTAAGTCACAGTAGCTGCTGTGTTCTCTTGCTGTACATTGTCAAGCACTACAAGCCCTATGAAACCACACACCTCTGTGGATACAGGCTGAATTCTGTCTGTCTGTGTTGTTCTTGGAACTGCAAAAGAATTTAAGCCGAACTTTGGTATCTAGTTTCCCAAGAGCCAGGTCCTCAGGTACCAGCAAATACTTTGGCAATTGTCAGACTCATCAGGGAGTCAGGCTGAAGGCAGAATTTGTTAGGCCCTACGTCTGTACCAAAGGTATGTGACTTTGTGCTCCTGCTTCTTCACTCAGTCTCCACTTCCATTTGTGTTGTAGTTTCCCTCATCTCAGACCTCTCAGTGTCTGCTATGTAAAATCAGTGGAGTTTTTTTCTGAACTTTTAAGAGGAACTAAAAGCTTCTGAAAACGTGAGCTTGTAATGTGGAGTGTGAGGCAGCACATGCTCTAAATGGCACTCCTGACTTCACATGCARTCAAGTGTGTAACCAAATTGGGCCCTTGGGAGTAGATCTGCAGAGAGAACTTTTTAGCAGTGTGCTGATGGTAATTAAATCAATCCACCTGTCAAATGCCATAAGAAAAACCAGAAAATTATTTAAGTATTTGGGGAAGAGGGTTACTTCCTGTTTAATTTCTGTAATTAAATGGAAAAAAMCCTTGATTTTCAAAGTTTGTCAAAAATATTACACAAACTGAATGTTTTCTCCAGGAGATTACAGCTGAACCCAAACAAAATTGTGCTGTATGCACACCGGTCTTCCAGTTACCTTTCTTCTCAGAATCCTAACTATGATCACACAGATGGGAACCATTGCAGTGCAAAAAGGGAAATACATTTTTGAATTAAGCATTCTGAGAACTGAGTATGTTTACAGACCCTTTTTTTTTTTTAATGCAACTGATTGCACAGGAAGAGGGACAGTCTCCCAGGCAAGCAAACTAATATTTTCCATTTCACAAATTAAAGCTAATAGCTTACACTCCACTCTGTCCACTCTTGTTCTCCAGGACTTTAATTTAGGATGTGTTTGACTGTGGTTCACTGCTGCTACTTACTTGCATTACAGACTGTCAGTTGAGACATTCCCTTTTATTTAGAAGGCATTAGCTACACTACTAGTTTAGAGCCTAATTTAAAGTTATTGCTGGAGATGTTGGGGAAAAAAATCTCAATCCCTGCTACTATTGTTCAAGCTTAAGTACTGCATATACACAGAACTAATTTGTTCGATTATTTTTTTGTTTTCAAATTCATGTTGTGCTCTTGAGGTACAAGCAGCCAAAAGCCTCTTGACATTTAAATATTCTATATCTTTTCAAGTGTCTATTAAAATAAATGAAGACTTTCGTTTTAGAACATCTCATTTTGTAAAAGTTGTGTCAATTTTTTGTCAAGATTCACTTAGTTTAAAATAGATTTGTCGTTTCAATGCAAGTGTTTTTGCTATTCCTCTTGTTAAAGCAGGGATGGTTTGATAATCAGCAGAAAGATCAAAATCTGCCTCTATAGTACAGGGCTGTGGTCAAGAGACCAAAACTGTTCATAGACAAATTGTTTGTTACATTTTTGTTTGCAATAGGAGTTTGTGAAGTATAACTTAGCTACCCACCACTCCTGCATATTGTAACAGTGCCTTGCCTAAAGGTACCTAAAGGTACCTTAAGGTACCTTGTCAAGGCCTGTTTTTGTCTCAGGTCCCCTTGTGTCCACTTGATATGCTACAGTATTTTGGACATGAATGGAATATCACTGTTAGAATTCCATCAYGTAAATCTCTCAGTTGATTCTTCTTAGGCATGATCAACAGAACAACAATTGTTCATCTGAGCTTTTTTTCATGAGTACTTTAGCAGYAGAAGCCAAAAAGGAGAGGGGATTTTCAGTCTTCACTTTTACTGTCAATGAAATTCACCATATACACTGCAAAACAAATGAACTTGCTTAATACCAACTTATTTTCTTACTTTGCTGTATTTCAGTAATAGAAAAGGACAGGATTCCTTTCTTCCTATGTCAGTGATGATCTTCCTTCTCTCTTCTAGGCAGTGGCTTAAATCTGAAGACATTCAAAGGATATCACTTCTTTTCTATAATAAGACTCTGGAAAAAGAAGTAAGTTATTTTCAATAAGTTCAATAAGTCAGGCCTTTTCATTATTTTATGGCCCTATGGATCTTGTGTGTATTTCTACGCACTGACAMAGCTTCAGCAGGAAGACTGGGGAGTTGATTCTTTCTGCTTTCTCAGGAGCATAGGGCAGCTGATGRCTGAATAGCTGTGCTTGTCCTTTGGGGAAGTAAGAGGTAGGTTGGAGCACAACTGGCAGTATAAATTGGTGAATTTGATGAGAAGRGGCTACAGGAAGTATTACCATGCTGTACTCACACTGTCCAAAAAGAATCCTTTGTGTCCCATGTGGTGGTTGAATACATACCTAATTATTTTTGTAGGTATCTTTCAGTTCAAAGCATCTAAAATGATTTGCAAATTGTTTCACAGCTCAGCAGMATAGTTGTTATGGCCAGCTGATAAATGAATATGTTGCTGGGCAATGCATTAGGGTGGAAAAGGTTTCAAGGCCTCTTGAGCCTGTTTTGAAGACTTCCTAAGRGAGAAGAAGCAAGATGTGGTGTGGTCTCATCCTTAGTATTTGGGGGTTCAGTGACTGGATCAAAGCTGTGCCTGGCAGCACMTGAGATTTTAATGTGGCTGTTACTAACCAATGAATTCTGAAAGAGAACTTGAGAGAAAAACGTCATAYGTGTACTTTAAACAATGACTTGGGAGAAAATTTGGGAGCTAAGTTATTTGGCTGAGTCAGTGCTCCCAGTAGAAGTCTAATATCTTGATGTAGAATGCTGAGGAACAGCAAAGACCTAACTGTTATTTTTGGATCCAGCTTTTTAAATATCTTTTTTTGCCACCTTTTAATGACTCACAAGTCCAGTCTTGGCTTTAAGGAACTTAGTAGGAAATCTGCTTTTGATTTAAACAGAAGCTTTTCTGGCACTGTGGGACCTGAAAGTACAGAAAGATAATAAAGCAAAAGAATTGTTTAACCTAAGGAGTGAGTTGCCTGCCTTCATTAGGAAATGACTGGAGAAGTGTGAAACAGTGAAACAAATTTGAAAGTATATTGGTATTCTGTGACGTTTTAATAGCAGCTCAAGGTTCAAAA
>CADDXX010000391.1:621108-692228 GCA_902810485.1 Alauda arvensis
CCCTTCCCTTCCCTTCCCTTCCCTTCCCTTCCCTTCCCTTCCCTTCCCTTCCCTCTCTTCTGTTGCTTATGAGAATTTCAATTCCTTAGAGTAGAGACTAGTTTTAACACTCTGATGTACAGCTTACTGTCTCAGTCTCAATAAGAAAGTCTTGGGGAACGTGTATTCATAAGCAATAATGATCTTCAAACGACTTTTAAAAGAAATATTATTTCATGATTAATATATGTTATGATCTTCCAGTTTGTTTTTCATCAGCTGTGCATATCAGCCCAAAATCTGATGATTAATATTTAATATATAACAAGTTCACTGAATGATTGGCAGGAAAGCTCATCAAATACTCTCCAAAATGCTTTTAATGGCATCAGATTGGTTGGTGATGTTAATGCTTTTTTGTTCTTTCCTGAAAATATACACTGTTCTTAAAACAGATCAAAATGTTCCATAATATTTCTGGCATGTAGTATCTGGTAAAGTAAGATGTTTGCTGAGGTTCAAAGGAATTGAGAAATATTTTTTTTATTCTGTAGAAGTGTCAAATCTGGGGTTAAACCTGAAAGCAGGTACTGAGGTGAGGGAGGGAGTTCATGACTGCATCCCATGTTTAAACAACTCAGTTGACCCAGAGCTTCTGGTCTTCTCTTGGCATTCATTAAACATAATTAGGTTCCACTGCATCTTTCCCTGAGCAGCTGTGCTRAGAAGCTCTCACATGGTGCCTCATGGAGCAATTATGCTCTACTATGGTGTTCCTACAGAGAGATTTCCGCATTTGTGGAATGAATGAATGAAGGAAGGAATGAAKGAAGGAATGCACAGATGGTTACTGAATCCCTGTTTGCTGAGTATCCAGGGATGCTACATTGGCTAGGCCTTCCCACAGAACACCTGTGTGGTGTTCTGCCTTTTAGGGGTGAATGTACAACACCARCAAGTTTATTTTGTATGTCTGTTAGGCTCTTATATTATTATAAAATCAGCAACAAAAAAGTTAAGCAAGGAGGATCTTTAATACAGGCTTTTTAAAGTTAAARCAAAACAAAGCATTGCTTCTGTTAATGTACTCTGTCTTTATATGTGTGAAATCATTAGCTTCTCATAGTAACAACTTTGCAAGTCAGAGGTAATTTAATTMAGGCATTCCTGAATTGGGAAAATGGCAGGGGAAATGCCCTGTCATTTGAGTGAGGGTTGGAATTGGTTTTCCATGGTACTGATGTTTGAAAGTTAGATCTTTCACATAGTAATTATTCATATCATCACTATTTTAGACAAAGAAATGTARTGCTACAAATGTGCAACAAAGAAATTAATACTGTTTTCCTTTTCTTCTAGAACATCTRTTCTTGGAATTTCATTTGGGACTGCATTTCTCTTGCTTTCCTTTATTTTGTTTATCTGTTTCGCTGGACAGCTTTTGGTAGGTATTCAAGGAAATCTAATCCATTAGTTGATGGTTTCTTTGAAATAACATATTCTGATTTTGCCAAGTCACTCTGCCTTTGCACAGTACCAGTTAAAAGAAAAAGGATTTGCATGCTCAGGCTTCTATGGACATTGTTTTGTCCATGTTGTTTTTTTGTAAAATGTCCTGATTTATCTGAAAAGCAGAAAATTCCAATGCAGTGGTTGTATTGACACTAATATTCTGTTTCTCATATGAAGCTGGATCATCTGAGAGGTTTTCATTATTGTTTGATAGATTGCCTTTTCAAAAATTTTTGCTGTTGTGCTTACAGGAGGTGACTCATCCTATGAGTGCTTTAATTTGCAGGACTGTGTATTTGTTTAAGTATTGTATAATATCATTTTCTGAGTTTAAAGAATATTTCACCATAAAAATTTGGKTTGAAATATAAAAATGTTTTAGTAAATCTCCAGTATTGTCACTGAGTGGTCCAGGTATTATTATAATACCTATTAGTATATGTAATATTATGCTGAATTTGGGAATATAATTCAATATTTGGACAAACCTTTCAGCATGTCCTTTCTATTCTCAAATAGATCCAACATAGAACTGCACGTATCATAAGGATAAGGAGTTTCAGGATTTGTAAGAAAGTGAATGCAATCTGAATGTGGCATGCCTACTTCTCCTTCCCTGTCTTTGCAAAAGCTCACASAGAGAAAACKGAAAGATCTTTTATAAGAAAAGCACATGGGAAAGGCAGTTACTTCAGTRTGCAKTAAAACAGTAYRACAAGGTAGTTAAAGAAAGAAACAGAGGAAATAGGTTTTTATAATTTCTCTCYCTTCTCTTGTGAKGCTTGTAATTAACCAGRACATGTTTTKAAGAAAATATAATTAATATACATTTMAATTATCTTTTCAAKAAGTTGGGATGCTGCCTCTGCCCAGGAATTAATCTGAAATATATGTTGATGATATTCTTAAATATTTTTAAGACTATTAATGATATTAATATATAATTATATCAATGATATCTTACTATCATTAATAATTAATGATATTCTTAAATATTTTTAATCATTAGAGTGAGGTCATAGAGGTATTGCTATTACTTAACAGCAAAAAGTAGTTCTCATGTAATGGTATACTTGATTGCTGTTTGTTATTGATAGTAAATTGAGAGTAAAATGATTAAGTCACAGTACTACTCTTGAATAAGCAAATTAAAAAAAATGAAGAGAAAAAGAAAAGAAAAGAAAATGTAAAAGAATTTTTTTTCAGAGAAAAGCCAGCCTTTTCCTGAARGAAAAAGAGGAGCTGATGAAATGGTATCAAGAATGCTGGCGCACACATTCTCCTGGGGCTTTTATTTATAGTGCTACTTAYGAGGAATAGAAATAYATTTTTCTGCATTTAAAGTGATGGCTAAGCAATATCCCAAGTCAGAGTTGTAGAGTTGTGCCACTTCAATAATATCTAACACCTATTTTCAATGCCTTTTTGCCCATGTCACRTAAGTGCTGTAAAAGCTGTAAATAGAAATGGAGACCTATCATTGCACTTCTGATGGCTTGCCAGTTGTCGTGTTCTAACCTAAATAACTTGAAGAGGAGTTATTTATGTCCATGTCTTTGTGAGTTCAGCTGCTCTAATACAGAAACTATGCTGCTAAGAAGATTCCGAAAGTTATGACCTTAGTTGATGCAGTGTTGTCTTTCTTTCATGTGCATGGATGTGGTTCTTAAGGTGACAGGTGAGAAGCAGCTAACAAAAGAAGCAGTAGGTTTTCTTTTCCCTTGTTCTCTCCCTAAGGTTTCTTACTTTGTGTCAAAATCACAGTATTTTTTTGCAGCTTTAACCACAGTGACACCCTATGTTATATTTTGGTAGCATATTTATTGCACTATCTGACCCATCACTGTAAATGTTTTCTTTTTAGAAGAAAAAGTCTAAAATTTCAAAGAAACTAATATCGATATCTGAGTTTTCACATAACAGTGACACTACTAACAGAAATCAGGCTTTATAATCCCAAGGCTGAATTGGTTTGTGTTTGTTTGGGGCTTTTTCACACCTCTTTTTCTAAAGGGCTACATTTTGGATTCTGTTACAGAAGGCACGTAGTAAATGTGGATTTCCTTGTGTGTACACACAATTACAGAGTTTAAAATCACCAAATATCTTTCTTCTAAAAATRCACSAGAAAATCCAAGAATTTTTTGTACCCTGACAGATGAAATGTSKKGAGTTAGCTATGGGCCAGACACTCACCYAGCTGCTCAYTCACTCTGCCTCACTCAGAAGGATGSGGTAGGAARATAGGATGAGAAAGCTCATGGCTTGAGATAAGGCAGGGAGATCACTGACCAATTACTTTCATAGAAAATGCAGACTGAACTTGGAGATAACTGATTTCATTTATTGACAATTAATATAGATTTGTGTAGTAAGAAACAAAAGCAAACATTAAAAGCCACACCTTTACTCCTCCCTATCCCAAATTTACTTTCACTTCTCTACCTCCCATCAAGCAGTACAAGTAGGGGTGGAGTGGTTGGCGCATAGACATTTCTCCTGCTGCTCCTTCCTTTCACAGTTCCATCCTGCTGAATTTTAAGGACTCCACAGGCTGCAGTTCTTTAGAAACATGACATTCTCCAGCACAGGTCTTCCATGTGCTGAAGTGTGGTTCTTTGCTCTAGCATGGAGTGCCTGCTCCTCCAGCCTTGGGGTTCCCTCTTCTGTTTCTCTCTTTGTGTTCCCTCCTCCTCTTCCTGCCCAACATTTTGGGCTCTTCCTTGCCCYGGTGCTCCCCAGGTGCCCAGCCAGGGTCAGGCCTCATCACCAACCTGAGCACCAGAACCTGGTACATAAACTTGCAGTAGAAGTCAGATATTTACAGGACTGTTACAAGATTTACAGAGTGGGACCTGAAATGCCAGTAAAGACTGCAAAATCTGAGTTCACTTTAGGACACCTGACTATCACTGTGCTTGTCTTAGGACTTTTAGGAGTTTTGACACTCTTAGTCCTCACCTATTACAAATGGCTGTAGCCACCACAGAGTGTCCCACAGAAACCAACATTGAAAAAATTTCTCTGCATGATTTTCCATTCATAGGCAAAACAAACCCAATCCAGACTGTAATGCTAAAATTACTAGCTCTTGTGGAATTTAATTGCAATATTGTAAGAAAAGATTTATGCTCACTGTTTCAGTCTGAGTTTATTAATTGATTCTGCTGTTCAGCAGCACTGCAGCATGGCCCAGCTCAGTCTGGGGTGAAGTGATATTTCAGCCATTAGAGAAGAATAGGAATTTTTCCATCAAACAATGCAGCACCGTAGTTGCAAAAATAAGGAGGTTGCAGACTTCCAGAGCCTGTCTTTGTGGCATCCCCTGCTGATCTTGGGCAAACAGGCCAAGGACTGGGAGAGCTGATAGTTCTCACAGAAACAGTATTTGCCCACAGGCATTAAACCTTGCTCACTCCTAGCTAAAATGGCATATATCCTGAAACTTGAAAGGGATTTGTATCTTCTGTGTTCTAATTACATTTTTGTGCCTATTACATTTTTTTCTATGTTGTTTTATTTTTTGGATAGTCACAGTGTTCAGAGATACTCATAGTCTTAAAGATTATGAGTATTTTTGGTCATAAAGATCTTTTTTGGTTATAAAGATATTTTAAATGTAGGCCCTTCTTTTTAATTAATTTTTAGTATTTTATTTGAATTTTCCTTGAGAAGTTTCTTTCCCCAGTAGAGGGATAGGGAACAGGGATTGTCCTTTAGCTCATGTATTTTCTGTGTCTCTCCTCTTTATCTCCTTGAAGTACAGATGAGTTCATAGAATGCAYGTGAAATGCCTCAGACCTGGTGTTAGATGTGTTTCACTCCAGCTGTGAATGCAAGGAAGCAGACTTCTGATGCCTAAATGATGCATTGGAAAATGCAATGCATTCAGTAGGAAAAAAAACCACACTAAGCATGTAAAGGAAAGATGTTTGGGGTAGCTGAGGTAGATGGCAAAAGAAGTATTAATCTCAGGCTGATGTTCTTTATGCATTGATGCAAGTASTGTCTCAAAAAAATCTATTTGCATTACCTGGGACATACATGCACTTAATTGATGTGACATTCTCTTTGTGCCAGTAACTTTGCATTAATATGATTTTTTTTTTTGTTGCATATGCTTATGCTTTGCAAGCCTGTTTGACTACTTAAGCTAACAGAGAAGATAGAAGTAATGTCATCTCATCTGAACATGTTTGTAGTCTCTCTTAAATACCCAATTGAATCATGGAACTAGCAGAACACAATGGCAACAAAACAAACATCAGAAATAACTGGCTCTACACTTGAGAAAGATGTTTTGATTTGAGGTTACTGAAGTCTCTGACAAAGAGCAGCCAGTACATGGRCCTTGTCCCTGCTAGAAAAGAGCACATTATTTACTCCACAACACTGTATAAAGAGTGATACACAGTCTTTACCTTTTTTTTTGCAGGGGTTTGTATTTTGCTCTAAAGCAATTGGCATTGGTACTTAGGTACAGTCAGAATGAGTGTGTACTTATAAGATGCTTAAAAGCTCTATAAGRAAAGGAATATCAGCACCAGCCCTACTTGGAAATTATTGTCAATCTGGAATTTTACCTTTGATATGAGTGTCTTTTAATGCAGTTACAGATGAAAGATCWAGGCCCTTAAATTTCTTCCATAGTCAGGCTTTGCCTGTAAATGAAGATTAAAACAGGGATGTTTAGGCAAGGTGGACCTAAAGAGGCACTTTGGCACCTACAACAGGGTCCATGAAAGAGGCTCATCAATGCTAAAAGTCATTCTGATGAGTCTCTAGCAGAGGCACCACAACAGCAAATCCATCATCACTTAGTTGAGTACCATGTTCAGACTTCAGGAATTGTTATAAGTGTATTGATCTCAATAACAAAAATCCTCCTTCTTACTCAGTTTCTTGATTTACGTGTTTATGACATTAGGTACATGATTGAAGCCTGCTGAAGAATTTCCTAACCAGGTGAAAACCACATTCTTTATGTCTGCTTTGACAAAAATTATCAACTTTTAAAATCCAGCAATGCTGCCCTTTAGTGTATTTGCCTATGAGATTGTAAGTTACTTTCAGATGAAGAGATACCCAAGTATGCTTGGTAGTGTGCAAACAATTTTTCCTGCAGTTGTTAAAAAAGCAGAAAAGCAGAGAGCATCCAGATTGTTTTCAATGGTCTCTGCATGTATTACCTGAGAGCTGGTACCCATGATGTGCTAGTACCAGAAAATGGGCAAAGATCAGAGCTCCTGTTGTGTGAGAGTTTTTGGATGGTAGAATCTCACTTGGAGATCAAGACTTGGCAAACATAGAACACAGCATTCAGAAATCCTTCCTCTAGTTCAGTGCCCTGAGCGCTGTCCTTAAAATGTCATTCAGGTTTGRTTCTTCTCAAAACTAGTGGCTCTTYAAATATTTTCTRAGAAAAAGAAAAACCTTGATGGGAGGGACTGAGAACATCTTAACTTAAAATAGCACATAACGCAGTGATTGTACATTTTCTTGAGTGAGGAGAGCAGCACAGGAAGTGCCAGGACTGAACTCTGACTGCCTAAAGGCATATTTATGCAGGGCACTGACATGTTCTTTCCTTTGAATGACACAGCTGAAGTGAACCATTTTAACATGACCTGTTGTAAAGGATAATTAACACTGCTAAGTATGGTGAAATTGAAAACGTGATGCTGACTTTAGTTTTTGCTGTTATTTCTTTATTCRGGATTCTGGATTTTGTCCAGCCAGTTGCATGAAGTAGAAATAGAGTGGACTTTCCACCTGGATGCATTTTGTATGATTCACAATTCCTGGCTTAGATTTACAGGTGCCACCTGTAAATTTAAACTGGTGGAATTCAAAAGCTTTGTGTTACAGTACTCATTTTAGAAGTACTTTGGTCTTTTTATCAACATCRGGAGCATTAATAAGTATGTAAAGTAAAAGCTTGTGTCTGTATAGCAAAATCCCCCTTCTCCAAGCTTAGGTCACTGTAATTTCTGTCAGCAAGTTCTTTGGGTTTGAATTTTGGTGTCTTCTTCAACTCTGAGTGAAAATGAGCATGTAAAAAATCTAAATTTTGTTTCTCCTGATTGCATTCTTTGAAGCATCAGTATTGGTAAAATACCAAGTTGTATTTGAATGCAAAATGAAAAGAACAACAATAGAACTATAGAAAATGTGATTCACTGGCTTTCTGTAAATAAGAAGTTTTCAGTGGAGATGTTCCAACCCCAACTAGGATAGGAAGGAGAAGTGTGACAGCTCTTGAAACACTGTCTTTCATCTACGACATAGCTGTCACAATTAATTCTCGCGCCAGTTCCTTGATCCCACTCAGAAAGACAGCCTTCAACTTATTAAACGGTGAAGTAGGTTTTTGTGTGTGAAAGACAACACAGGATACATTTTAATGTCCTGAATATTCAAAATAAGYTACTGCTCATTATCATGTTGTGCTGTCATATCAGATTTAACATGTTCAGTTGAAAAGGTAATACATTAGTCACCTCTCATACTACAAATGCCTATTATTTCTAGTCAGTAAATGATAAATACTGAACCATATTCTGCAAGCTCCACTTAGAATAAACACTGTGATACTCTCTAATGCTGCTGAGATCTGATGTTTTATCCTACTTGCATGCTTTCAAGAACTGATTCTTTCTTTAATCTCATTCTCCATTTTATTCAGAGAATTGCAAAGGAGACATAACATTTACAACAAAAAATGTAKGATGGAACYAGCAAAATAAACCTGCATGAGTCGGCTTTTAAGAATGATTTTAATGATTATCCCCACCCCTCCAGTTCTGCTTCCAGGGATTCCTCAGGTTTTCAGCTGTACTGAACTGCTGSAGTTTTACTACATATGGACTAGATTTGGGCTGCTCAAAACTGAAACGAAGTTCAAGAAATCTGTTATTCACACAGAGAATTATTACTCAGCAGTGTATTCTTTCATGTTTTCCAAGAAATATCTACTTAATGGCTTAAAAATTTTTACAATTTTGTCACAAGTTTTCCTTTCACGCCCCTCACTGGCTTAACAAATCAGGTGGGCAGGGCAGATGTACCAAATAAACAAGRGTCTTTCCCCTCCAGAACTCAGAGCTGTTCATTAAACAGTAAGAAACACATCACTCTCTTGTGCTTCTGTTTGACAAGTGGAAATAACTATCTAGAACTTCATTTTAAAAGTTGCACTCTTAACATCCCTCACATTGTTCTTCCAGTCAGARGCAGAAGCATCCTGTAATTTAACAAGAGCATTGGAAATAATAGTTTCTTTATTGATTAATCACATTGGCTGAATGATATATTGTTTCCTGAAATTTATGTTGTTCTGCAGACCTTTCCTAAGTGATTAAGTTGTTTTTTTTTTTTTCTTTTTTTCTTAAGGGTAGCAGGAAAACACTTTTTAAGGAAATGAGAAAATCAGTCCAATAAGTTCCTCCTTGCTAAAATATATTAGCAAGGTCAGGTGATATTGTTCAAAAATTTTGTAAGCAAAGAAAAAATGGAATTATTGCAAGGAATTTTAGTATAGAAGTTACATAAGTCTGTACCTGTTTTCCAGGTAGTTTGAAAACAAAGGGAGTTCTTAGCAATACATGCTATTCTCAGCATGGGCATTGCTAAGTAGTCTCAGCAATTCTATACGTTTTTTCAGTTATTACTTTCAAACATGAAGAAAGTTCAGATTTAACAATTGGAAGCATTGATGTTAAAATGGAAAAGTTTGGAAAGTCACCATCATTTGATGCCACCATTCTTGTATTTAGATACTGGGATTCAGCTGAGATTTTTCGGTGTGAAAGTTWATTTTATCCTCAGAATTAAGATAATGCAAATGGTTCATATGAGTAGAGAATGCTCAATTTACATTGTGTAGCACTACTAAAACATGAAAGCACCTTTTTTACAACATTGTTTTGCATTTTTTACTGAGCCAGGGTTTTTTAAGTTCTGAAATCGAAAGTAAGGGCTGCTAGAGCTTGTATGGTCCAGTGGAGTTTAGGAGCTGGGAATGGCTCCCTCCTGACCCACTGAAGCAAAATTTGATGGAATTTAAAATCCAGGGAGGAGATCCTCCCGTCCCACTCCCATTGAAGTCCGAGGTACAACCTGTTGTGAGGTTGAGCATATATTCCCAATAGAAGAACAGGCATGTACCATAAAGAGAGGACCAATAACATAGGTCCATGGACAGAAGAGGTCTCTTACAGCACCCACAACATAACAATAAGCAGCACTCCCATAAACATGATCAATACTGATGGTCTACTTCCTTATTTCCTGAGGATCAGGACTGATGAACTATACACTTCCTGACTGTTGTCACCCACAGGCACACTTTCACTCGTGGGTCTGGCACATGGAATTTTAGGCAATAGAGTATCCATACCCAGGCTCTGCCCCCTTTACAAAATGACTAGCTGAGACCTTGGATCTTCCCAAATGTAGATCTCCTGCTTGCCAACCAGTTCTGTTTGAATTTTGTTATTTTGTTTATGACTACACACACAGTCCCCAACACACCCTCTGGGACTCCTCAGGGTTTAAGAGAATTCAGCTACTGACACCCAGCCCTCAGTTGCCTCACCTATGTGATCCCTCTCCAGTACCTGGCACCCAYCCTGTGCCCCTTTCCAGCTAGTCCAGCATGAAGTTTGCTACCATTCACACACGTGCGGGCTCCAAATAAGGACTGCACTTTCACAGAAGATGATTAGAGATAGAATTTAATAACAACATGCAGTATATTCATCTAGAAAAGTGTTCACCTGCATCTGCTTCCTTTCATCCCTTCTTGTCACCATCTACCTATATTTGTACATCTCTGATCCACCTTTATGCCTTCCTTTCCTCTCCTGTGTCCTGTCCCCTAAATGCCGTGTAAGTTTTCCACATACCCACAATGTCCCTAAGATATACCACAGTGTTTTACACAATTCTAAGWTTCTTTCTGCCCACAAGCAAAAGTAATTTGTCCTGTGCCAGTCTWTAAGGCAGGAATCGCCCTTTGACTGCAGGGCATCCTGGAAAGGAAGATTTTTCATTGCAGCTTCTTGGTAGGTTTCCTATCAGAAATCATGACTGCAACAACCTSTTTCAGTCATCTTAGAGGCAGCAAATTCAGTGGCTTCTGTTGATGGTGTTGCTCATCAACTGCCATTGCRCTTTTGCTCATCACCAGCTCTTTGTGTTTGGTTTGATTAGCTTCTCATCAGATAACATAAACTCTGTAAAATTAATAATAAATTATATCTTGTTAAAACCAGATAATTAATTTCCATCACTAGCTTATTTTCTCGGAATTTCTGATTCTAAAGACTTTCTTTGAACAGTATGGTTCCCTGTAATGTAATTCAGAAAGGACACAGTGAACAGCTTTACACATATATGTTTGTGTATACATATATGTATAAACCTCTTAGCTATTTTATATTCCTAGTACTTTCTCAGTGTACTTGTCTAGCTTTTTGTGTCTAATGCAACTTAAACTTATCGAGCTGCTTTTAAATTTCCAAGAAAATCACAGAACAATGCAGGTTAAGTTRTAGTAAAGCTCCAGGTGAGCTATAATGAAGGTGAAGCGTAATTAGGGCACAATTTCATGACTGTTTTAATTTGCCATAAATCCATGCTCCCTGACTCACTGGGTTTCAGGCAGACTAGACAGATAACTGAGTGATTCATTTTCACACAGATCCACTCCCTGCATTCATCCCTTCCTTCTGTAGCAACAGCAGCAATCAATGCTTTGTGCTTTTTACTATACTGAAGTGGGAGGGATGACAAAACTTTTGTAAAATTTATGTGTGGATTCAAATTATATTGAAATTTGCTGTGTACTTAGGGCYGAAGAACAAGGTTGGGGAGTTCAAAAAGGCTTTTGAGCAGGAATTTTTTGTCCAAAAAATGCAGGTACTTTGAGCTTATTTTTTTGGGTGGGTTTTTAATAAGGCAGAGGAGTAAYGTGTATATAAAAGCTGCCTGTTTTTTCCCTTTTCTTTGTCCATCCTTAAGATTCCAGTGATTGTTTGGACCTTCCTGGAACYGAATCCAGAATCTGTCCAATTCAGTATGCAAAACTCGCTGTCATAAAAGGAAACAATATGTAAAAAAGCTCTGCATATACAGTTAACTTGTCCAAATAATGTATAATTAGAAGYAAAATGCTTATGTGCAGTATGACAAAGACCTTCATGCAATTGCATCCCATGTGTAGAGTAGTGGTATAATATAGCAGGATGTGCCACAGCTATTGAACCTGAAAAAATACGTTTTACATGCTGTAAATTAAGTCCTGTGTTTGGTAGTTTTTCATGCTTGAATTCTTATTTTTAACATTTCTTATTTTTGACATCAGCAGAGTTTGTACCTCTGCTGATGGCTGGGGCAAGGGTGAAAACAACATGCAAAGCCATCTCAGATGATATAAAGTAAATAGAGAAAACACATTGAAAAAACCAATTATTTTTGTGGGATTGTCATGTTCCTTAAATTTTCTTTGCCTTTTTTACAGAGGTTTCCATAAAACTGAATTTGACATTTGGAAAGGGCACAAGATGCTTCTAGGCAACCTTATCTCCTCATTGCTAAAGTTTTGAGAAAATTAATGTTTATTGGATGTGTCACAAATCATTGTTTATTCTCTGTAAGCCTCTTGTGCCTCTAGGCACTATGCATGTATGAATGGAGACTTTGCAATGCCTTCTTAGAAGCAGATTAAATGAGTCAGAGTTTTTTATTGTTAATTTTTGCCACTATATATGAAAATTTTTCTATTCACTAAATACTTTTTGTGTTGAATTTTACATCCAGTTTTCTATGAAATGCTTATTTGCCTTCTAGATAGTTTTAGGGAAGGTTGATTGGCTTTGCTGAGTTATTTTCCATTTGAAATTAATTGTCAAACAAGACTCCAAGAAAATGAAAGAAAAGCCTGGAAACTCTCCTGTTTTSTGGGCTGCCAGGGATACATCTAGCCTTTATTCTGTGTCAAAGACTTTGAAGAGTCATTATTTACATTTTGAAGTTTCTAGAGGCTACTAACCATGACTCTTTCAATTCAGTCAAGGCAGGTCAGTTCATTTTCAAGGGTTTTGCTGATGTTAAAGGTAATGACACTGCTGTCAACTCTGTATTTTGCTATTATTAGTAATATGTAGTGAATGTTTAGTAAGATAYTTGCAAATTATAATTATTTAATGGAAGTGATATTATGGCAGATATTTTCAATTTTTCTTTATTTTCATGTTYAATCATTATCTGTAATTCTTGTGAGACTATAATAGTTAAATAGTTCTGTACAATGCTGTAAGATAAATGCTGCGCTCAATCTTGAGATATTTTGAGTCTACCCTTGTTTATACTAATTAAGTATGCTAAAGATCTTTTTTTTTCTCTTTTCTAAACTGTCTGCACTTAGCAATGTAGCAAGAAAGCATCAGCTTCRTTGTTGTGGATCCTGAAATCATCTGGAATAATTGCAAACCGTCCTTGGCCAAGGATCACTCTTACATTGACAACCACAGCTATCATATTAAYCATGGCTGTATTCAACATGGTAAGGGAAAAAGGGGTAATTCCTCCTGGCTTTTTGTCCATTTAGGATTTGTTGTTGTTATTCAGTATTTGTGTAGATGTTAAAAATATGGCCTGTGGCTGTGCCAGGAACCTATGTGATAGCAATTGCCAGAGACAGAAATGTAAAGCAGAGCACAAGAAAACATACTGTGTAATCAAGACCTCTGCAAACAGGATGCTCAACAAGAGCTCAGACCCTGGCTAAATTTGTTAAAGAAAAATATTATTTATAATGAACAGGAAACAATTACATCCCAGGTTTGAATTGCACAARTCCCTTAGCCATCTATGCATTGCTTGGAAAAACAGCTTTGCTCAAAGCATRAAGTATCTCTTCACAGAATTTGTGGAAGACTTTGTGTGAAACAAAATAAGCTTTATTCAGTTTTGTGATCCTCCTCTGCTGACYCCAAAATGAGCATAATATATACATTATTGATTTCACATGCTTGTCTTYTTTTAAAAGAAGAAAAAAATTCAAAGTTATGTCAAAACTTCARAAGTGCTGACCTACAAATTCATTAGGGCTTACATCTACTTAAGTGATTTCAACATGTAGTTTTCTCTCCTAACAAGGAAAACCCATGTAATATTATTATTCTTTTGCAACTGTAGCAATTATAGAGTAAATATGTCATTGATTTGCCCAAAGCATGAATCTTAATGATCTCATTCGGTCTGAAGGGTCTGTTGTCTAATGGGATGAGCAGCACATGGGATCAATAGTCTTTKGTTTTGTCCTGTTGGCTGAGRCAAATTCTGTTTGTAAACCTGTGAAAGTGTTCCAGTTCAGTTCTGTATCTGCAAAGTGGGAACATTTATTTAGGCAATGTTTTCATCACAACATCAATGCACAGATATTATTCATGTTTCAAGTGAGTGAGATTCACGTTTCAGTGATTTTGAAATTGCAACWCTAATGCTTCCTTGAGTTGCTGGTACTTTTGTTACTTAGGATTCATAAATGACTAAGAGATTGATAATACCTACACTGTTTTATTTTGTTTTCCCACATTTCAGGAGACCCTTAGTCAATCATTTGTTGCACTAAGTAATAAACTTATCCAAATGATTTAATGTAGGCTTTTAAATATGAACACTTGAAATTTCTGATAGAGTGTTCTCTCCATTTTTAACGTTAAWTTTTTCTAGAATTGTTAATGTTGGTTTTCTGTTGCTTCTTTTTCCTGCTTTTTTTGATGGAGAGGAGAGAGCCACAAAACCAATTCCATTTCCAAAATCTAAAATTCACCTAAGTGAATTTAGTGTGTAAGGCTGGGAGAGRTGAAACTCAAAGAAGCAGTGGCTGAAAATGAGAAGATAAACTGACTTTTCATCAGTGAAAGCAGTTAGCAATGGAAACAATTATTCTGAAAAGCTGTTGATTCCCCATTAGCTGAAGACTCTGTGCCTTTTTGACTTATAACCCTTAGCTATGCAAAAGACATACAACAGCATAAACCTCAGAGATTTAGTGACTTTTGACATGAAGACTGGACTTGATTTTCTCTCACTTTGAACTCTGTAAATATATTAGGACWGAAGAAAGAACCTACTTGGGTTTAAAGTCTACTTCGAGTTAGACTTCATGCATATGGTTATTTATGAAGTTAAGTCATAAGTTGTTCAGCAACTGTTTTTTGCTTAGACTAAAATTCTACTGGTGTGTACAGCCTACTTCAAATTTGGCCATAAAGTAGTAAAATACATTCTAGAAAAAAGGGAGGTGTTCAGTACATAATTTTTAGAAAAAGCTTTTAATTTTATTGGCTCATGTCCAATTTTATATGGACTGAATGTTATAGTAAAACCTAACAGACTGTATTTTAAAGTCTTAGTGCTTTATCAGCAATGCTACAGTGTTACAAATAATCATGTTCCATGATATTCATGAGATGATAATTTTAAGTACAATTCCCACCTTGAAACTAAACCTTAATAGTTTGACTAGCAAAAATKACTTCAAATGTGATTGTAAAATTTGCATTAGCAAATTGTGGGAGAGACTCTGAAGTATCATTATTATATCTCCAAGCAACATGTACTTAATAGCAGTGTTAACTGCATTTACTTCCATGAACCATTTCAGTAGAAAAAGGCAAAATGTAGCCATTAAGATTTAATGGAGATAAAAAGTGTCCAGCCTTGCCACACCTAATAAATCATAATTAAGACCAAAATGCCAAATAAAGCTCAGTCTTCATGGTCAAGGGAGACTGGAGAAGAGTGGGGGTGCAATTGTATTTGAAATTAGCTKTTTCAGCAGATGTCTAAATCTCTTGTTCAGGTTTGAGAAATATGCAGTCCTGATCAGCAAAGGGAAGTTAAAAATCAGCTAATGTCACATAAGTTTCRAATAGTTCTGAGCTGAAGGGAGAGAGTAAGCATTAGATCTAGTGCTATATAGACAGTAGGACATCCATCAATGGCTGAGGAAAGCTGTTTTTGTTAAGCTGACCTGCTTTAAACTGATCAGGAGAAAGTATCCTGCACAGAGCAATCCAGGAAGCCGAGAGAGACAGTAGGACTGTGTGATTTTGAAGGGTTAATACTTGAGCATTGAATGAATGACTGCATGCAGTACATCAAATGATTGTGCCTCACCATACTCTGGGATTTATTTGATCTCAAGGATAAGAGTCTTGCAACAGCTCTTGGTTTCAGTGACYTCTGCATCAAATGCATGAATGGTTCTTGGCACGAGCAACAAGATCTCAGGGTTGTACTGTCCCACTAACTCATWATTACTCTAAAGTGCCAGCTTTAAGATTCAAGATCATMGAATCATAGAAYGGTTTGGGTTGAAAAGAATCTTAAAAAGTCATGTAGTTCACCCCATCCCTGCCATAGGCAGGACATCTTAAACTGAATCAKATTGCTCAGAGCCCTGTCTATCCTGACTTTGAGTGTTTCCAGGAACAGGACATCCACCACCTCCCTGGGAAACCTGTTCTAGTGCCTCCCCACCCTCAACATATGTTTCCATATATCTAGTCTGAATCTGCTCTGCTTTAGTTTAAAACCATTACCCCTGGTTCTGTTGSAACAGAGCCTGCAACAAAATTTGTCCCCATCTTTCCTAGGCCTTTAGGTACTGAAAGGTGCTCTAGAGTCTCCCTGGAGATTTCTCCAGGCTGAACAACCCCAGCTCTCTCACCCTGTCTTCATAGGAGAGGTGCTTCAGCCCTCTAMTAATCTTTGTGGCCCTTCTCAAGATATTGCTTTCTTTCCTGTCTTTTCACCCAGTGTATTTAAGCAACTGGACTGTTTCCTATTTGAGGATACATGTTTAGTAATGTGAAGACTCAGAGAGGTTTGAGTATTTTTGCTCCATTGGTTAATGTACATCTGTGAGCATGAGCTGCTTTAAATGATGCAAGTATTGGCCCCCTCTAAGCCGTGAATGTGTTCAAAAGCCCCTCCTGTGTTCAAATAATGACAAATAATTAATCAAACCTGCTTTCATTCTCATAGTGGAGAGYTGGTTTCTTTAATATACCTTCCTTTTGGTGTAGCTGATTCTGTTGCTGAACTTGTATTTTGGCAGATATACTCTAATTATACCCACAGTGCCTGGTACATTGAAGACCCTGTTTTGGAGGGTGCCTAATGCATGTCTTTCAGTAAGAATATACAGACACTGCCTARAGGTTGACCTGGCCAGGGGGTTGGAAGGAGAAAGCACAGCTGAAGYAATGTCATTTAAGTGGTACTTGCASGGCCCAGTCACAAATCTATTCCAAGATTTAGGGAACTTTAAAAAATCAGTATCAGTCTAGCTACACCAGATTAGCAGAGATGCACTAGCAGGTGAGACACTGCTCTGAAATAATGTTTACAGCGGCTCTGGTTTCTTTCAAAGGTGTGGGAAGAAATATAGTCGTGCTGTCACTGCCTTTATAAGTGCATCTCTCCATATCTGTCAAATACAAAAGTCATGCTGTCTGAGTTTGTAAAGGACCAGCAGGCTCCTCATCTTTCCTGTTGGTGGGAGCTTTGAACAAGGCAGTGACTTGCCACTACATATTGCCCACAGGGAGCTAGGAATTGAATACATGGTGGCACAAAGATAGTTACGCATTTTCACTCAGCACACAAACTTCCATGAAAAAAATTATTGAGCAACTTTAATTTGGTCCATTTGGCTGTTAACAAGAGACATGCCACAAGACACCAAATAACACAGCTGCATGAGCACTGTGATGTTAAGAAGCCTTGTACAAAYCCAGAGGCAAAATGCTSTRAAATTTCAGTATTTCAGTACTCTCYRGATTTTCATTATCCTTTTACAACTTACCAATATCTCAGCATCACCTTTATTTGGTAAAAAAAAGCATAATGGTCTTGGTAGGAACTTAGCATCCCAGGCTGTCATTAAACCTCTCCTTTTGAGCTAGGGAAGAGGGGGTATGGTACCAGAATCTGTGATTCTTCACACTGTTCTTGGGGCATTCTTGTGAGGATCTGGGAATAAAAGTCCTGAATCAACTGCCAGACCAACTTCCATTTTTCCAAGGAAKCTGTGATATGCATTCTACATCCAAGTACTTTCATACATCAGTGAGAAAGATGGCTTCTTTCCTAATGAGRTCTAAACTAGTGTATTATGTTGTTGTTTTCAAACAAGAGAGATGCATTAATTTGCTTATCCCATCTTTTGGGGGGAGGGTCTGTCTCCACATGGCTCCTACTGAAAGCAGGTATTTTCATTATGTGAGGCAGAAGACTCATAACTGAGGACTGTAGATCATGTGAACACAAGAAAAGAAAAAACTGTTAGAATATATATTAAGTTAAAATAAGAATGTAATGGTAGCATGCTCAGACGTTCCCTGGCAAACATTGGCATTCACAAAAAATACTGCTTTCATTTGAGTCATTTGAGTAGGTGTGACTGCTTAGTAGGACTGAACCTACTCTTACAAGAAATACTATGTTGAAGAACAATATGTACCTTCAAAGCAGGATAGCAGATGCAGATAACTGATGGGAGACAAGAAWGACAAGTGCAAACACATCATTCAGAAGTAAGTGTTGTTTGGCTSGTGGCAGGTGACAACACTTCCATATCCTTTTCTTTCCCCTTTTTTAATTTATKAATATATGCATAGATATGTCATATTTCATATAATGTTCTGGGTATACAGGTAGCATTTAGAGGTCAGAAAAGCTTTGTGCAAAGTTCAAAACACAAATTAAAAYGCTTTAATATAAATTAACATATATAAATATGCATGCCATATGTGTTTCTATAATATAACTGAGTTTGAGTTCCTCATGTTATGTAATCATTGCTCTGGGTCTGCATAAGGTGGGATTCTGAAACTAAATATTTCATGTTTACAGAAAAAATATATGCACTGTTAGTGGGATGTGGGTTCCTTTGGCAAATGCCCTTGTTAACAGAAGCTATAAAATCGCTGGAGGCAGGGAGGGGGAGTAAATCCTCAAAGCTGTCTGAAGGGCTTTTGCCCAAAATTGTTCCTGTTAAAAGAGGCAGGCRAGCATCAGCTGGCTTAAAAAGTAACCAAGCGACTTCAGATAATCTTTATGTAAAGAAGGAAATGGTGTGAAAAGAAGTAAAAAAACAGAATCACAGAATGGATCGGRTTGGGRAGGACCACAGTGGGTCATCTGGTCCAACCTCCSTGCTCAAGCAGGGTCATCCTAGAGCCCAGAGCACACAATTGTGTCCATAGGGTTCTTTAATATCTCCAGTGAGGGAGACTCCACAACCTCTCTGGGCAATGTGGAAATGTGTAACAGGAGATGGAGAACTATGTGTGGGTACAGATGACTGTCAAAACACTTAGGACACTGTCATAAGTCACTTCTCTGGCATCACACCCCTGCCTCAGCCAGCAAGAGCAGCCTGCCTGTCAGATACTGTGAGGTGCCTGCCACACAAATGGGCAGGCAAAAGTACAGGCTTTTGGGACAAGCAGGAACCACTACTCAAGTTTGTCACAGCACACAGAGTCACAGGGCTCTCTCTCCAGCATGTGCATTGACAGCTTGCCAGGAGCTGCTCAGGTGCACATAAAACTAGAATAGCTGCATCTCCCTTCAGCAGTGTGTGCCAGTAGGGGAACCTGCATTCCCAGAAGAGGGAGTGTGTGCATTTCACCCACACATCCTGTGGGAAGAAGCAGATGTGCATGTAACTCTCTGCATGCACACGTCATTAGAGCTCTTTGGGATCAGTTCTAGAAGGATRTTTCAAAATCTGTAGGWGTTTATTGACATTTTGTAGGGTCTGTTTTCATGGTTTATCTTTTATATTTGTGATCCTGATCCTGACTTTGTAGTTCACTGATGGCAGGTTAATTATATGTATTTTCACATACTTGGTTATGTAAGCAAAGCAAGAGAACCCGAAAGTGCACCTGCATAAAGACAGGTGAGTGCCAGCTTGGTTTTGGTMGTAGGTGGCCTATTGATWACCTTTGCAAATCCACAACCTTGGACTTCTGTTGAAGGGAAGTTAAAGAAAGAATGGCTTCAGGCTCTTCTCAGCAGAGCTATAAAACRTATCAGAGGGCACTCAACACAGGTGGTGACATGGGAGGTTGGATAGTCTTTAGAAAGATGAAAGAAGTCTCTGAGCCTGTACAGTGCTGTATAACTGACAAGACCTAACATTGGTAAATCAATAAACCATTTTGACCCACATTTAGTTGCTCCGAGGGAAGCAGTTCAGGTTTTGTCTGCARCAGTAGTTAAAGACAGAAATGGAGASAGAATTTAGAGGTGGGTTACACAGTGACTACCTGCAGAGAACAGYGTGTGAGAGGGAGGTGATCTGTGGAGCTCTACTACAGTCAACTATATGTGGATTTTCATTTTAGTGTGTAAGAGGAACTATGAAATTTGCTAATAAATTAAGGTGACAAGTCAGTGTCTGTGATGTAAGGCTTGGGATTTTAGAAAGGAAGAAGTCAGGTGTGGATTTGAGTAAAAGAAATAGGATGAAATTTAGTAGTAAAAAGCTCAAGATTRTAGTTGGTGTGACAGATTAGTGGCAAGAAATTCTGATACATGTTGGAGGCTCATTAGATGGATAGGCGATGAGTTCAGGATTTTAATTAATTATGTGGGTTTCATGTCAACTCAGCTGAATCACAATAACYATCSATGTGACTGCTTTTAACACATGGTAAGTATAAACTGCATTTACATAGGTGAGTCCCAGTGAAGGGAAGCTACCTCACGTTTGCTGACCATGTTGTTAATAGCTGGGGTGATGTCCATGTGCAGAATGTGTTAAGTTCCTGTAACATTAAGATCTGTCTGAGCCTCAGCTGCATGAGCAGCTGTACAGTGAGCTATTAAGGTTTTGTAGCTGTGAGCAAAGATGCATTGTTCTAGATACATAAATTCAGTCTCTATATTCCATTTATTCAATACATATAAATACCTTAAAGGCAGGTGCCCAGAGGATGGTACCAGGCTCTTTTCAGTGCTGTCCAGCAACAGAATGAGGAGCAATGTCCAAACACAAGTTCCACCTCAACATGAGGAAGAACTTCTTTATATTGAGGGTGGAAAAAGCTGYCMTGAGAGGTCTGTCTGGAGACATTCAAAACCCACCTGGACAYGTTTGTGTGTAACCTGATCTAGGTGACTGTGCCACRGCAGGGGGGCTGGACTGGATGATCTCCAGAGATCCCTTCCTACCCTAAACATTTTGTGACTCTAGGATGCATAAGAATATATTTTCTGTAGAATTAGTATTACTGCTATTGCATGACTCACTGATAMAATCTGGGAAGTGTGTTGGCAGTTTTGGTCACCCAGAAGGTTGACTTCAGAGAAATATGTACAGAGGGTGACTACTAGACTAATTGGGGAATGAAGAGCTTGTTTTCAGGGAAGAAGCAAGAAAAAGACATAGATTGATGARCACAATGAAGCCTGAGATGACACAAAACATTAGGACTTTAAATACTAGGGAGAGGAGGAAGCTATGTGAAAGCTAAAGGATGAGACTATGACAAGAAGAAAAACAAGATAACTGGCCATGAATAGTTGTTAAATGTAGAAACAGCTTAAATGTTGAGAKTCAAACTACTGGAATAAATGTAATCACCAAAATCTAAATTGTTAAGAAAGCACTAGATCACTGTACCAGTGGGGTCTGTATGATGATGGTTTCCTTGTTGATTACTGGCTGAATTTGATGACCCAAGAGATAACTGCATCCACTTTTCAGTTTCAATTACATTAGTCCTGATATTAATGTCAGCATTATTATGTGRTTGCATCTGTGTAAACCAACTTCACTAAAGACTTCTTATTCTTTCTTTAATTCTTCCTGTGTTTAAATTAAACATTCAGATGAGGTAAATCCAGGAATTATTCATTACGARTTTATTTCTTCATTATCTCTTGTGTGTGTGAGCTTCTGATATATGAAAGTAATATAACAAAGGGCCTTTTGTCTTTTATTCAAGTGGAAAGTGTCAGATGAAGGTTAGCAAAGTTGTTTTTGTTTGAGAATGCAGAAACAAGTAATCATGGTATGTCATCTTCCTTTTCCTATTTCAAATCAAAATACAAAAAAACAGTGAAATACCAAAATTAAATGGTTGCATGCAAAGCTTTGTGCTTTTTCATTTATATTCTCTTTTTTGACCTTAAACAGCTGTCATGCTAATGGATTATATGTTGATTTTTTTTTCTAGTTTTTCCTGGATAATGCTGTGATAGCTTTTCCCTCAGTTCTTAATTCATCAAATGCAAGTTTTCCTAATTCAAGTAATCAGACACGGTGGTGTATACAAAATAACTGTTTTTTCCTACCGGTAAGTTCATTTCACATTTCTTTGTTTGTTTACAACAATTACACTAAATTGACAGTTACCAGATCTGCTTGAAGTTAAACACCCACCCATTTTTGAGACTGCAGCAAAAGCTTGAATTTTTTTTTTAGTCAGCTGCAACTGCATTTGAAGTAAGTGGGAAGTTAAATGAGATTAGTACTTCTGAAAATAGAGGTTTTAATGAATGTCAGATTAAAAAAGCAGGAAACAGCATAATAACAAGGAAGCTTAACTCAGTCGTGCTAGCACGTTACAAGATATCAAGATAACACACAGCATCTGCAAAGCAGACTGTGCACTCTAAGCCAGGTTAGTCTGCAGGCAGGTTTCCCATGGTGAGAATATTTTCAGGTGGCTGACCTGAAAATATACACCATTTTCCTCAAGTGTGAAATTGTCACACTGCTGTCATTGCATATTTGGTAAGAAGTGGTGTGAGAGGGGTGGAAATAAAACTCTCATGTACCATTATATAAAGTGCTTGAGAGATCTGAACTGATCTGAAAAAGATGTCTCAGTGTGTACAATAGMACAATGGCACATGCAGGAGGATGGGGAAGGACATTGCTGCAAAAAAGTGGGAACTGTGTCCTAGAGAACAGTGATTCTTAAAAGGATTACAAAAGACCTGCAGTTGAAAATAACAAGCCATATATWGTGTCAAAATAGGTCAGCTGCATTTGGGTGAATAACCTGGTGGCAGTGAGCAGAGAAGGGAGTTTATTTCATCTCTATGATGAAATCATAAGAGCATTACCAAAATGGTGTGTTCCTGATTGCAGGATTTAGAGTTTTTAAAGCATTGAARCAAATTCTTTCATCTACAAAAATTTGTCTTTGATGGATTGGCATAAAAAATTATGTTAAAATTTCACTTCTAATGTTAATAAATGAAAATTTCGTTATCCAAAGATTTTAAAAACTTTAAAACATCTCTCAAATACGCATTGTTTTCATTCCCAGGCACTGCATATATTTTAGCTTGAAAAAGCTATAAATTCCTCTTCAGTTACCACTTTTATTTTTTTTTCTCTATTCTGTGATTAAAATTTGTCTCTCTTCACTCTATAAGATATTGAATACTTAGGTTGACAAATGTTTGTTCCCTTAAATTAAAAATTTCTTTTTTTGAATCTGTGTGTTAGTTTTAAGCTTTATTTCTGTCAATAAACTTTATGTGATTTTTGATAGTAAACCTGACATCTATTGACTATGTCATCTAAAATGAGTACATAAGAGCTTCAGGAATTACTTTAGCCTCAACTAAATTAAGTTCATTTTGAAGCAAAGCAATTGATTTGCCTCCGTCTCTACCCCCCAAAATAACTTTTTTGATTAGTATACCTTACTTTTTAAAAAGACTTAGCAAAGATTCATCAGTAAATTATAGCAGCCTTTTTCTGTCTAGTTTTGTTTAGTTTTGCTATGATGCTTTTGTAGTTTCTGTGTAATAGAAGTTGATATGTATATCTGCTCCTGGGACAAAATACAGTCTGGTATCATTGCTGCCACCTGCACATATTCAGTAAATAAAAGTTATAGTACTGACATCTAAAAGATGTAGTTTTGGAATATATTTTATTTGACTAGGATTTTTTTTTATAAAATTACTTTGTCCTCAGGTTTTTCTCTGTAGACATAYGAGAGCAGAATTCCTTTTTACTTCAGTAAAAAAAGATCTTTATACTCACAGAACTGTAGGTCTTAAAATTTAAGAGAAGAGACCAAATGCATTGGGCTGGATTGTATCTATGTAGTGCCCTGGTGCATGGCACCAGACCTGTGAGCCCAGTAAGAAAGACACACAGACTCTGTGAGGTATTGGTTAAAATACCTTTATTAGCTAGCACAGGAAAAAAAAGAGAATAGATGGGGTTACACCCCTTCAAATGCTGAGGTGCAGATTCCGTCTSAGGAGAGGTTACCCAGCATTTTCCTCTTTTGAGCTGTTAGAGGATTTTCTTGAAAGGAGACATTTCTATTCACAGCTTCAGCTGTCAGACAAAAGGGACATCCATGAGAACTTGCTGTTGCACTGTTGGATAGAGCCATGGCCACAGAGATGGCATCACTCTGGTACCGAGTGGGARCTGCCTGCAGGTTCCTGTGTTGTGACAAGTTGGCTGAGCTGGCTGAGRTTATCCTGGGGCTGGGGGATGCACCTGCTCAGCTTCTTGCTCTGTGAATTGCCAGACTCTCCAAATCTGCTTGCTGCTTACTGAAACATTCTATTTCACTGCAAGGTCTGCATTCKTAAATGTGAGGCTGTGTCACTCTTCTCTACTTCAGCCACCCTTATTTGAAATTTTCAATCTATTATTTGTATTCCTATGGAACATTCATTGTCAGAGACTGTTCCTCTTGAAAATTTCTGGGTCTTTGTCAAACAGTATCCAGTTGTGGATTCAAGACTGCCTCTGTTTCTTTTTGGAAAACTGATTTCAACAGTAGAATGCCTTATTGACTCAAAAAAGGATGCTGCTATTTTTATGTAGCAGTGAATTTGGATAGCTCCTCTGAAATGCAGCTATCAGGAAAGTTTCACTTTTTGGTGATTCTGAACAATAGTTCTATCTATTTCTTATTTCAACCAGATCTTCAAGCAAATTACAGTAGCAGCAAAGACTGAGATGGCAGATAAATTCTGTCTGATGGGTGCTGTGAAAATTATCCTYCTTAGTGATCCTCCAAAATTAGTATACAGTGATTCAGGTTCTGTCAAAAGTGCTGCCATCAACAAGTCAACAGTAATCTGAAAATAGCAGGACTAGAAATAGAATGCTTTGTAGTTTCAGAAAAGGAACTTCCTTGCAAGGTGCAGGACTGTAATTTTCAGGAAGCATTTCTGGCAAAGGGGTTGCATATTAAATACTGAGATAATGATTCTAGAGGTAATTCCTGTTTCAGCATTAATTTTGATGCCRTAATCAATTTCCAGAAAGTAGCATGAGAAAATATTTTTGAGGAATTTGCTATCAACTATATATATACATATTTTTGTTTATAAGTATGCCATAGGAAAGAAATTGCTTTTCTTTTTTTTAGCACTTGAATTTGTTCTTATACAGTTATTACTCCACAGCATTTGYGAAAAGGATTTTTTATATTTATATTATGCATAGGCCCTGTTAATAGCTTTGTATTTTTCCCATCCTAGCTGCATTTCTAGAGTTTATTAAATTGCATATCTATGATATTTATAACAACTATGTACTGCATCAGTTTTATAACAACTGCAAATATAGGCAATGAAATTATTGTTTTCAGGCCTTTAGACATTTTACCTTGACCCAAATGTTRTCAAGACATACAGAGTAATCCTTGGATCAAGCACGAATTTTACAGTGGAACAGGAATAAATCTTATGTCAGTCTGCTGGCAGCAGACTCCTACCTTAKATTTCAACACCAGCAGTGGTATCCCACAAATGTAGATGACTAAATCAAATATGTCAAAGGGTGAAAATTAGGGAGCATAAATTTATTTTTATTGGCTGTCTATAAACCATAGTGTCCCAGATTGTGATAGATTGCACACTTCAGTGGTCAGTCAATAATTTGTTTTTTAAAGTAGCCTGAGCATTTTATTCTGCATGATTTCCTACTCAAGAGCCAAATTCTAAATATTTTTCCATTTGATTTCTCTTTGCCAGTATTTTATATACAGCTGCATATTAGGGCTCATTTCCTGTTCTGTTTTCCTGAGGATAAATTATGAGTTGAAAATGGTAATAATGTTGATTGCATTGGTGGGCTACAATGTTATCCTTCTGCACACTCATGGGCCCATGCTGGATGACTACAGCAAATTTATGTATGCAATGGCACCTCTTAGAAGGTAGGTGGCTAACTCCAGTCTTTCTGAAGATAAATACTACCCATGGTAGTTCTTATGTTCTTATGGAACATCCATGTTTGGCTAGGTAATCTGAGTCATAATGTAAAATCATTGTCCTGCTGCAGTTAGTATTTGATTGAATGTCACACCTCAGAGCATTAGAATAAAGTAAGTCTGACCATGGCATTTAAATCAAATACTATAGGAAATAGGATATGGTTTAATATGCATTTTTGTCATAAAGGACATTATAAAGAAGTCATCATCAAGTTTGTTAAGGCCTCAGGCTGAACATCATTAAGGCTTTTAGAGCGTATTTGCTACAAGCCAAAGAAAATAAAATTCCCTAGAACTAGTACATAGTCTGAAATATTTACAAATGAAGTCTTAGCAATTTAAAAAAATTAGTAGACCAACAGTTTGGATATCTTTTGTTTTATTTTTCTGTGCCTGTGCACTTGTATCTTAAGTTTTTAGTGAGACTGCTGAAATCTTTATTACAGGTGATAATAATAAGACCAAAATTATGACTCCATTTCCTGTTACTGCTGTGTAAAGTAATTCTTGGACAGRTGTAATTTCTACCTCATTTTCAAAACAAGGAGATGATTTTCTTCTGTGTAGGCCAAGTGTATGGCATGTGCCATACCAGAAATTCCAGATATTCAGTGTTGTTTCAATATCATTTTTCCTGTGATGTAATAATCATGGGAAAGGATCTCAATTGAAAAGTTGAGAAAAAAATAGTGTAGGTTTTCTTTGCACTTAAATCTAAAGTTTTAAATGAACGAACCCAAGTCTTTGTTTCCATTTGATTAATGGAAAGGGTATGTGTGTGATGGTATGGAGAACCAGGGGACAGGTTAGATTGAGCTTGTGTTTCTGGCAGCTTTGATTTTGTCAGTCAAGCTCTGTCTCTGTTGGTATTTTCCTTCCTAAATCTCTCACCAAGGTTCTTGTTTCAGTAGCATGAGTAGGGGAGTTCTAGTGTGAACTGTTTCCCATTAACCTTAGTGACTTTTGCCAAAGCASAGTTTTTAATAAACTGTACAAGATCTAGTTTGTGCCTCCTGTAATTCTCAGGTGAAAAGGTATCTTGGGAGTTACGTGCTTTAATTTCTGTTTCTTCATATTCATTGGATACAGTCGAGCTCTCCACAACTGAAATAGCGTTATTGCGTTAAAAATCTATTTTTATTTTACTTGAATAGAATAAGCTACAAATGCTCTCCATTTGCAAGTGAAAAAGGATATTAWTTTTCCTAAATCCTCATCTTATTATTGGACTTCAAAATGTTGGCACATTTGCAGAGAATGTAGTAGAGCTGTTTAAAGCTACATAATTTAAATAATGATATTTCATCAAATAATATAGCATATCATATTTAAATGTTCTTAGTTTATACCAGAAAGTAGTACCTATAAATTGTGGTCTTTTGTGCTTGAAGTAATATTGGTTTAACTTTTTTAGAGCACCTGCTTTACTTATGTGTTTATTTTATAGGCCAGGAATACTGAAGGACCTGAAGACAATGGGCTCCATTTCCTTGTTCATATTCTTCATCACATTACTGGTTTTGGGTAGACAGGTAAGACACACACTTCTCCTCACCTGTGCCAGTGGACACGATGCCAGCTGCCACATGCAGCCTGTCACCTTCTCAAAGAAACACCTTTGTCCTGTTTTTCCCCATACCCTTGCAAAGGAGTGTCAGGAGCATCTATAAAACTGTTTTTTGTTTTCTTTCTTGACTTTCAGTACACCGTTAAAACTCACCGATAACTACCACTGACATTATGCTGATAGTGCACTGTGACTATTGCTTGTCATTCTGACCARTGCTGGCTTGTAGCTTCCCAGTTTGCTCCCATCTGTCTGCATCCATCTGCTGTCTCCCTGGCTGCTTAATTGCAAGCTATTTTCTTCACAGTTATTACAATTTGGTGCAGACACAGAAACAATATAGCATGCACACAACACGCTGAGSCCACGGTTGCACTAAAACTGTGACCCAACAGGAAACTACTCTTTTTATTACCCAGTTGTGCTTTTCCAGAACAAATGTGATGTCAATGGTCTTACCCTGTACTAAGCTGAAGGAAGATGCAAGGGCAGTTCTTTCTCTAAATCCTCAGGATTCATGGGTAAAAGCTGCAATTCCAGCCCATTGTGCCAGAATGCAGTGCACAAGACAGGGCTCTGAAATAGAAGAGGCAGTCCATGTGAGATCTCATGAACAGCCTGAGCCTTCACAGACTGCAGCCTTGGGAAGGACTTTATTCCAGACTGTCCTTAAATCATTTATTTACATTACCATTCCTCAAAAGGTAATGACTGTCATTTAAATTGCCATGCAGGCCCTGCAGGTTRCTACACTAAAAATTCTTATCTGGCAGTTTCTGCAGTATTTATTGTAGTGGGGAACATCCTTCTTGATTTAGAAATACCATTCTTCATCTGCCTTGTCATCAGCAGCACATTAGGGTCTGTTCATTTGATGGTGGTGACAGAGTGAAGCACAGTTACTTTCTCTCAGAAAGAGGGATAAGTTCTTCATYGCATCAGTGGAGAATCTTTAGTCCCTGTCAACCAGAGTTTCAGATGGAGGCAGAGGGTGCAGTACCAAGAATAAAGGAGAGAAGGAATATCATCTTCACTTGGAAAGATTTCTTTGTGGYTTCAGTCACATCAATAACATTTGTTTTGTGTTCTCTGACACACCAACTAAGAAATGATTGTGTAATGGGTAAAGTCTTCATTTTCAGAGCTGTAGGTCCAAGATCGTTGTCATGATAGCACTTATTTGTACCTCTTCAGTCTTTTTGCCTTTGATTTTTCTGCTAACTTATTCTCCCTTAAAGAAGAAGGAGAAAAAAACTTCTGCATTTTAAAAACTCTCAAGCAAAGTATAAATATTACTTGAAAATGTTATGAATTAATTTGAATAYGTACCTGGCATAAGACCTGCCATTTCAAAGTACTGTTGGTGATATTGATTGGTAGTAGATGRTTGGAAAAAGACTAGGGGAGAAAATCAACCTGCACAGAGTGACCTTTCCAGGGACATATACTTCATTTTATCTTCCTGGTGTTCCCAACACCAGGTTGGTGTTCCCAGTTAATTTCACAGTTTGATAAAAATTCGTGTGACAGTGTCTGTCTTTCTGTTTTTAAACTTCCTTTTTTCTGTTTTCATTGAGACTTGCTGTTGAGCCATCTTCACAGGGTCAACAAAGTCAAATTCTTCCTTACCCTTCATCCACAGAGGGTAATGTACAAGTAATTTCTCTGTTAGTTATTGCATTTTTTGCAGATAATACATATTTTTTCTTCTTTTGATAYCTGATTATTTAAAAAATGCTAAAGATAATAGCATTTTGATGAAAAGGGTGGCCTTTCCATTTCCCTTCAGCTGCCATTGGTGCTACTCTGTCCCCAGGATGAGTGACCAAAAAGTTAATCCAAACAAAAAGTGGATGCTTTCCTGCAAGTCTAGCTCTGTGAACATGCTCACCACTGGCCTCTCCTCCTGAATCAAAAGGCAGGGGATAAGTGCCTCTGGATCAGTGGGGATGAAGAGAGGGAAGGTTAGTATATCATTACATGGTTTATGAGCCTACTTAATTCTTTTAGCTGCACAGCTGGCACTCCCACTGGAAGAAGTAGACCTTCCCTCAGCTGCTTATTATTATCCTTTTGTCTCCTCATTGCACTGGCACAGCTCACTGTGAAGATGTATAATAGGGAAAAAGAGAAATGGTCAGGATTAAAAATTAACCCCACAGAACTGGTTGGTTTTTAGCCAGATCTATTTTCAAGATTTATGGCATGGCCACAGTAATGCTTGTGCCAGAAGAATGGGAGTGAACAGACAAAAGTGAGGGAGAAAGCAAAACTGGGGTTTTTTGATGGCCCTGCCAGCACGGGCGACAGCCACTTCCTGACACTGAGAGGCAGTGACTCATTTCACCCTGCATAGATCCCCAGAGCTACTTGATAATGGGCTTGCAGATGATGTCTTGAGAATGGCAAGTTATCCACCCTTCCCAGGGGAATCCAGATTGGTGTGGGCTTGACTGTGTAAGGGGTGTGCTCACATTTAAACACTGKTGAGCACTAAATCTCTCTTACGATCTGCTTTGAATCCAGTATTGACATAACCTGTGAATTCCTTTCTCAACAGTACCTAAAATATTATGTGTCCCATTACTCTGTAGGCTGGCTGTATATTTTTTCCATGATTGACTATATTGTAGTTATCCACCCTGAATTTCATTGGTAGTTTTACTGCTGAGGCACTTGTGGCAATTTCCCTGAGCTGTAAAAACTGTTTCTTTGTTGCTTTTTTTCTGTTTTTTTTGTGAGCTTTTATTTTGTGATGGAATTCTCTTTTTGAACAAAGTAGTCTCTTCAAGAGCCTCTTCTAAAAGAATTCAATGAAAACTTATTTCAAATTTCACTGCTAGTCACATGACCATATAGTTCTTTGTAGTAGCTGGTGGCATGTTTACAGAAAGTATGTCAACCCTTGCAATTGTATCAGCTTTAGCCTGATGTCTAAATAGCTCTTTTCCTTAAACATTCACTGGTTTTTTATGAAGTACATGGCKCTATTGTTCCTGCTTCTTTTCCAAAGACTTGCCTTATATCCGTACCATTTGTCAGTTCTTTAACACTCTGTCTGCTTTGACTGATCAGGACATCCACCAGACATTTCATGTCATGCAAACAAACAAACCAAACCAAACCAAAAAAAAAAAACCGACACAAAACAAAACACAGAAAAAAACCCCACCACCACAATTCAAAGTCAATAAGCTAGTGCTTTTGCCTTTTGGAAATATGATATGCTGACTTTTCTAATTTCAAAGCAAATTGTAGAATATATTCTGATTTTTCTTTTCTGATCTCTGAGTTCTCTTTGCCCTTTTTTGGAGCAGCCTGAATTTAATTCAATAAATAGTAAGGTTGTAAATAAATTATCTCTTTGATACTAGCTTTTAAAGGAAAAGCATCTTTTTGAAAACTTCACTTAGCTACCACCTTTTCTTTTCAATACAAAGCTGGTACAATGTATGGATATCTAATTTCAGCAGGCATCCATGTCACTTTCATGAATTTATGCCAAGAATTTTGACATCCCATGGTTTTATTGGATTTCTTCTGCAAGAATACAGTTGGTGGCATTTGAATTTACCATCTATGTGTATTTATATTTATACTAATCTAAGTTCTTGGATGTATAAATATCTAACATATATATATAAAAGACATTTTAAAAAAGTGACTGCGTGTATTTTGCATCTTGTGGACAGTTCTGAAAAAATCCCTTTTCACAACCTAAAGCTTTACAGGACTGGTAATTGCCGTTTAATGCATGCACAGTGGCAGGGCAACAATAAAATCCAATTTCCAAATTCCTGTAGAAATCTGTTCTCAGGTTCTCTGTACCTATAAGCATTTAAGTCTCTGCCCACTCTTCTTTTGCGTATTGTTTGCAAATATCCTTTAGTAAAATATAATTATTTAAAATATCCCACTTGTTTATTTATTTGACATTCAAAATTCCAGATTTCTGGGATGCAGCATGACCCATTCTAAGATGTCAAGACCCCTTTTACTTTCAGAAGAATGTCACCTTTGAGTCAGAATAGCCAGACTACTTCTTTTGCAGTACATTTGAGGTCTGCATTCTGTCCATAGTAGTATAGGTATCAGCACAAAAAGAGTATATGAGCAATGATTTCATGTTATGGATGTTCTCTTTCAGTTTTRTAATTAAATATTGAAATAGTACTTGTTCCTTATTGACCAATTCAAAGGCAGCTTGAGTATATTTCTCTCTATGTGTTTAAGTGGAAGAATCATTTTCCTCTTACTGTTTTTTTTCATCCTGCAAGTATTTGGCAGATACAGTATTTGCTTCATCAGTTTTTTCTTTCATTGCCTTTTAAAAGCTTGCCAAATCATTTTAATATCATCTAATTTCAACTTTCTACTCTTATCTTTGGCTGTGATCTCAGTAGAATACCTATGAATCATTTTGAGCTGTGACAGCCACTGTCCAATCAGAAGGACTACTCTCATTTTTCATGTCAATGCTTACTGACTGCTAATAACAGCAGCTAGCACTTTTAASTTTTTCTATAATAAGATTCCCATCCTGATCATTTTCTCTTGGTTAATAACAAAGTCTTCATTGAGATTGCCTGGTAGTGTTAAACTATTAGGACAACATTGAAATAGCTCTTGATTTTTATCAGGTCAAATGGGATAGGCCAGAGGAGGCTTTACTGTGGAAATAATGCCATARAATTTATGACAATGCATTGACAATATCGAAAGGAAGTGGAGAGAGCTCCACAAAAGTGCAGCTTTTTTAATTTTTCACCACCTTTCTAGTGCAATTGGATCTCAAAACATACTGATACTCCAAGAATGTTACGTATTTTCATATAGTTCAGGTATTGTTTTCATGGTTACTAGAAAGATACTATGAAAACCCTGGGACAAAAAGAAAAGCAGGATAAAGTATTACAGAAAAATGTAATCAACAAAAAGAAAAGCAACTACCAAAACCAAAACTTAACTGAGTTGGCCCAGCTGACTGGGCCATCTTTGATAGTCTGATAATGATTTGATATACTGAGCGTATGTTATATCAATAGGCTGTTTTCTTTTTGCCAGGCTGGTTGCATGGCATAAGTTCAAGTTAGTAAAAGTTAATAAAAGTCTTCCTGAAATGCCTATTATTGTAAGTGAAATTCTGCAATTACAAAATAACATTAAGTTGCAAAACTATACATTGTTTCCATTACAGTGTTTGATTTCTGGAATTAATTTCTACCCCCATCTGAGAGCAGATGATAAATCTTCCATTGTTCAGGGCATCTTGCAACTTTCCTTATTTTCTCCTGGGCCTTTTTGTTGGATTTGATAAAATGTATGTCACAAAGTGTATGCTTGGGGTGTGACTTTTGTGGGACAGAATTATATTCGAGTAGCCATATAATAGCATTTTAGGGATTGTGTACTGTGCTTATTTTGTCTCTTAAACCTGTACTCCAGCAGGACAAGATGCCTATTGTTTCTTTACTTCTGTGTCCTCTTGTAACAGAATGAATATTACTGTAGGTTGGACTTCCTGTGGAAGAACAAGTTCAAAAAAGAGCGGGAGGAGATTGAAACCATGGAGAACCTAAATCGGGTGCTTCTGGAGAATGTGCTTCCAGCCCATGTAGCTGAACACTTCTTGGCAAGAAACCTGAAGAATGAGGTCAGCTGTCTCTGTATATCCTCTACTCTSTAAGAAAGCAGTGTACCCTGGAAATACCACTTAATGCTGTTTTGAACAGTAGGTCCTTGCAGTGAAAATATAAATTTACAGTCACTTTCATTTCCTCTTTCCTTCCTGCAAGGTTTGCTTTACAGCACTGAATGCAYCATAATACCCTGAAATAAAAAGGTGAAATTTTCATAAGTGGCAATGCACTTTGCCAATTAAAGGATGGTAAAAATAGGAGAGGAGGAGGAAGAACAGAATGGTTGAATCAACATAGGTTTAATTTTAAATCATATGCATTCAGACACTTTTTCCTCCATAACCAACTGGAGTTGCAACCAGGTTGTGAATTTTCTTCTGTGTTTTTTTCTTCTTTCACTGGACAGCTTGTTTGTTAGAGTGAAAATTAACTTCTTTCCTGAAACAGTGGCTATGTTAATTCTGGAAAGATGTTCTGAACACTGAATTACCTGTTTACTCACTGCTTAATGGACCTAATCCAAGCACCAGAAAAGTCACCCAAAAGATCCACTGTTACTTTGCTGGAAATTTGATCTGCTCCTAATATTCCTTTACAGGAATAATAAAGAAAGAATATATATATAAATATATATATATATATATATATATATATATATATATAAAATCCATTTAGAGAGAGTAACAGCTATAGAGATCTTAAATGTAAGAGTTTTAATTACTTTTGCATGCCAAATAATTGTTTCAAAATTGACAAAAGAGGGCAGATTTAGGGATTCATTTTTGAACTCCTGAGCTGAAAAGGACAACGTCTTCCCTTTCATGGTGGTTTTTACTAAGCAGTACTAATCAGGACTGCATTTCAATACTTCAGTATTCCCTGCAAATACTCATTTGGTAGCTAAGGTCGAACAAAAATTACTGTGGGGTTCCTTTGAATGCAGTGAAGATTTTGGCTGGAAGCCAAGTTGAGTCAGCTCAGTTTTCAGTTAAGGCATTAAACACAGCAAACCATCAGGAGATTGCTTCCTTGATTATGTGCTACTGCACCCCGGCTCCCCAGCAGAGCAACACCATCTGCTTACCTTTGTATTGGCTACTGGATTTGTCTTGTCACCCCTCAAGATTCTTAGGTTGGAATGAGTTTATTTAATTTAATGAGGCACAGAAATTGTAATGTGCTGAGCTCCCCAACTCATCATGTCAGGTGAAGTAAAAATGATTTGATGTGATTTTAATTACATCCTTTAAAATAAAAAATTCAAGTTGTTCCTTGTTTTGTTTTTTCAACAGTTTTCAAAGGAAGGCTCTTTCAAATCTCTGAAAGTATTTAGGCATATAAGTATCTTTCATGTCTATAGATTTKTTTCAATGCCAGCAAGGTTGTTTCTGTAGATACACCTAAAGACCTTAGGGCAKATTAGACCTTTGTTTTCTCTGTGTGGATACCACATTGAAATTTGTCCACATTTTCCTTAGCTGCAAACATTCAAGTTAGTATACTTTTGTGTGTGTTCTTTTCTGTTTAAAACAGATTCTGAGATTAAGAAAATGGATGAATATTCTTTTTCAAAGTTATGCTTCCCTTAGTATTTTATAGATGTAGCTGTATGGAGAAAAGGGAAAACAAAGTATGCAGGCAGAAGAAATGAAAAAGGAAAAAGTGAGTGGATGAATGCTAACTGGGAGCAGTGGGACTGTAGTTTCAAATGACCAACAAAGGTCTTTTTATAACAGGATATACATTGCCTAATGCTAATACACCAAAAGCAAAGTTCCTTCAGAGYAAATAATAAAGGTTTTATTATTTGTTTTACCTGAACCTCCAGAGCTGAGTTTCTGCTTATAGTCTGCATACAGACATAGTTGGATACAAGACAGGTTATTTTCCAGCTGAAAAAAAGACAGGTTCACATCTAAAATGAAAAGCAGGAAACAAGGCCAGGATGAAATATATCTGCACCTGGCTTTTGCAGCTTTCTCCTTAATCCTTCAGATTCTCCTTTTATCCTTCAGATTCCCTAYTAGTAAAAAGTGCTTGGGAGCTTTTGTGCTGCAAGCTAACTGGCAAGCCCATCACTGAGCAAGAGGAATCATGCTTTATTAGCTACAGGATGGAGCTAGCACCTTACCTAGAGCAAAAATTCTYCCCCAGAGAAGCTGACCACCATACCCTTCCAAGGGACAGAATTGGACTGATTTGCCTTCTCTATACCAGGAAGATCTTCAGGCACTGGAGATGAAGGGACAGTAAAMGGAACATACTTGCAGAATTTCAGAGGTTATTAAAGAGGAAGGTTATTAAAGAGGAAAAAGARAAGGATTGAATGCAAAGGACAGGATGATTTTATTTTTGTTAAAATAAGAAAAGCTGTTCCTTCCTAGAATAGTATTGCRTTTAATTTTCTGACTACATGTTTTGGAGAGTACTGTTTCAAGAGAAGATCTCTCAGGAAAATTAAGGCACTCGATTGTAACATCCTTTATTATTATGATCAAAATAAACTAGCTGGGGATGACTCCTTAAAATTCTCTGAAGTTTATTGTGATAGTCACAATTACTACTCATCTAAGTTATAAATAGTGCTTCTCATTGTTTCCATGATGGTGTTATGTTATTGAGCATTAGTGGGGATGGATATTGCCCCAGTATTAGATAGGAAGGAGGACAAATGGGCTGCTATAATTGAAATTAAGTTACAGGGAAGGTGACCTGAGGAAATAGAAGTAGAGCTGAGTTAACCACAGAATGTAGTCTCTGTACCTTGTTAAGAAAGTACTCCCATCTGACCATCCAGAGCCACTCTGGCAGTCACACCTGCACCACCTGAGCTTGGRACTGACTTCCCTCCACAGTGGGCAGCTCCAGTCAGCCCTGCTTGACTCCCCACACATTACACAGTCAGAACAGATTTCCTTACTGGCTTGACCCTTGGGTTTCCCACAGCATAATCTCAGAAATCTGGATTTAATCATGGTGCAATAAGAGAGTGACAGCTTGAGCTATGAATCCCAACAATACAGTCCATCCCTATAGCAGTTATGGTGAAACTTCAGTGATGCTACGGGTATAAAATCCTTAGAAAATACAGGAGGTGCAAAATCTAGTAATAAATAATTTATCTCCTCCAGTTGCTCATGTTTCTCCCTGTCCATCATTTTTTTTCATGTTTGCTCAGAAACTTCCCTCACACTTGTGATGGGATGAAGCAGTCAGCAGTTTTCCCATAGTTCTGTTGTTTTTTAGTTATGCATCAGCACTAAAGACCACTATGTCTGTGCACATCTGTGTACAGGCACAGCACATTCTTCCAAAAGGACASCACTGACTGTCAAATTGCAAAACCCAAGCTTTGCTAAGTAAAAAGAGAAATACTACCTTATGCTTCTTGAACTCACAGACTAAATCMATTTCATGTGAGTATTGAAATCCCTTTTTACTCAAATAACAACTTGAAGGTAGATTTAMATTAAAGTAGATAACAGCCTCTTTTATTTCTGTGTCTACCTGTGTGTATAAAAACTATTTGTTTTTTACATATTAGTTTAATAAATTTTCTTTCTTTCTGTCTTTTTTTGGGGATGTGAATTTGTCCTGAAAGAAGAGATAGTCTAAGGGTGGCGGAGAGGAAACTGAAGGGGGTAGTGGGAGGTGGTCATTTTTATCACCAGAATCTTTCTGTGGAATAGAGATGCTCTCATTTCAGTGGTCACAGAAGGCAGTGCAGACTCTGCCATAAGTAAGTTTCAGTTCAGGTGACTTCTTTCTTTTTGCCCCAGCTCCTTGTTATGCAAAAGAAAGGATAATTATTTTGTCCTCTTAGGCATATTGTCATTTTAGGTTGGGAACTATCAATCAGGGTCATATTGAATTATGCATTTGTAGTTCAGTTTTTTTTTCAGTTAGGACATTTTCAGCCATGCAAGCCAGACTAAATTCTCTTCAAAAGAAGTCTCAGAGATGGGTCCTATCTAATAAATTAGTGAACTTTTTATTTTTCATGGAGTTAACGTTCAGAAAGAACAAACATCGTTACAATTTTCAGCTTTATATGTTMATTCTCTTTTATGACCAAGTTTATACATTGTTTCATAAATACAACTGTATGCAAAAGACATCCAGCCTCCATTTTAAAGAATTCCAACTTCTGCAGCACCTCTGTTTTTAGATCYTGGACACTGCATGTTAAAAAGGAAACTTATTTACAACTGGGTATGATAAATTCTTTATTCTGTTTTCTTTTGGACAGGATCTGTATCACCAGTCGTATGACTGTGTCTGTGTCATGTTTGCCTCTGTTCCGGATTTCAAGGAATTTTACACAGAGTCTGATGTTAACAAGGAAGGGTTGGAATGTCTCAGGCTGCTAAATGAGATCATTGCTGACTTTGATGATGTACGTACCTACAACAGTGACTGACACATGGTTTCACTCTTACTAACTCATGATATGCAACAGTCAGAAGACATACTTGAGGGGAGAGTGGAAGAGCTGTCAGACAATACTTACAGGGATTATTAAAGGAAAATGAGATTTATGTGGGATAAATCAGATATTGATCTGGCATCATATTCAATTGCTTTTGATTTGCTATAATGAGAATCCTATGTGTGGTTTTGTTTGGGGTTTTTATGCCCTTTAGCTGCAGCTCTTGAGGCAGTTACATGACATGCCACGTATTAACCACAGGTTCTAAATACAAATGTCTACAGTCAGGGATAACTTTGTGTTGTAACTCTGCACTGATAATTTGATACACGAGTAAATCAAAGGATTGTAAAAGTTTTATGTTCCAGTCTCTGAARTCAGAAGCAAGTAGAGAGTATGACTACAGATGGATTGGGAAAAGGCAGCTACAAAGGCCTTACTGAGAACAGTATTTCTCTATAGAGAAGTTATTAGTGATGAAGATACCAGTAAARGGTACTAAAATTGTGTCATGACTCAGAGAGCACAGTCTGGATATGTGGATCTGCAGCTATAGAAAGTATTTTAGCAGCAATCCCATTTGAAGAGCATTGGGTGTCCAGTGTTCAAAACAAACTCAGATATATGAACTAAAATCCTTGAATTTTAGTCCCATTGACATGAACTATTCCACTGGCATGGAATAGATGCTTCCTTTCAGAAAGCTGCCTAAAACTTAACTGGCTGGCATGGTGATCCAGTTCCAAAATCACGAGTGCACTCTACTGACTTTTAAGAGCTGTATGTGAAACAAGATGGAATTTACTCTCACTACTATAAATTTCATCTCTTTTAGAGTAAAAAGGTATTTTGGAAGGCAGAAATTCCCTTTCCTTGGAGTTCTGTAACCATTGTTTTATCCMTCCTGAAGTCCTTCATCCTGTAAATATTTGTGAAGCCATTTGAGATCCATACAGAAATTGTTCTAAGACTTGATTGTCTGATTGGTGTTAGAGTAACAGGGCTGCTAATGTGAATAATGAATGACTGTCCTTGTTTTACAGTTATTGTCAAAGCCAAARTTCAGTGGAGTTGAAAAGATAAAGACCATTGGAAGCACTTACATGGCAGCAACAGGACTGAGTGCTACACCCAACCAAGAACAGTGTCAGGTACAGGAAAATGTTTCTTCTTAATAAAAAGCAGAAGGCTAAATGAGGGCTAAAATTTTGTTTACTAACCTACAGGTTATGTATAATAATGTGGCCTAGTTTTTTCTTATTAGCATGGATTGTATTGTAGTKGACAAATATATACTTCAGTAGTTTCTGTGAATTTTCCTTCATGTTGCAGTTTGAAAACACCACCTCTGTATTTGCTAAAACAGGCCTTCTACTCTAAATGCAGTACAGCATTTTATTCCTGTGTGCTGCATCAGGACTGGATTTACAGAGCATAAAAAAGACTGCAAGAATTAATGTTTTCCATTGTGAGCTGGGAGGGATGATTTGCCTTACTAACTATACACTTATAGAACCCTCAGACTCAGCATTAAGAATATATTCCTTTGTTTCTAGTTTACTTAATATGGTAGGATTAGGAACTGCAGTCAATGGAAATCCAGTTCAGAGAAGCAATTCATAACTTATTCAAAAACCTTGCTTTTGCCATGGTCTTTAGWGTACTTTAGGTTAGTGACAGAGAGACAGCAATTAAGAATCAACAGTCTCTGCTAAGGATTAATGTGCTCTTGCCAAACTCATGTTCCTTCTAAACACAAGCAATTACTACATGAACTATAGAACCRAAGTATCCTGAGGACAAAGAATTATTTTAAATTAGCTCTGACATTTAATACAGGGAGGTGWAGAGGATGAAGAAAACACAAAACTGCAGATCGAAGATATGAAGACRGAGCTCTCAATCACAACTAAAACTAGTGTATGCAGAGGAAGAAATTTATCATTTGAGTTATTTACACAATCAGGAGATCCACAGTTTAGCATTCCTTTGGTGATTTAGTTTACATTCTCAAAAGAAAACCACCAGAAYTCAGCAGCCTTCATTCCAGATTCCCAAAGATGCACAGATCGTGCAGTACTTAGTGTGGCAGTAGACATACTGCTGAGAACCACCCCTTGCTTAAAACAASCTTCCAAGGAAGACTAAGTGCCTGAGGAAGGGGTCTAAAACAGGACCATCTGTTTTAGCTAGGAGTGAACTCCAAAAGAAACAGGCTTCATTTATCTAAACAGCTGCTCCGGCAAGCACCACTGCTGTCCCACCCTAGGCTGATGCACACACTCCATGAATCACCTCTGAACTTGTCATCTGTCCATCTCTTCTGTCCCTTTATCTCAAGAAATAGGGAAGATTCAGTAATTTCTCATAGAGATCAAAGAGTCCATGTCTTATGAAATCATTCACTTGACAGGATCCTACCTTGGACTGTGGGACACAAGAATCAATTTTCTCCTCAGYCTGAAAGGACTCAAAATAGCACTTAAAATCAGGTTACTTTTTTATTTATGAGGAGAGATTAAGTCTACAGCCTTGATAAGTGGTATAAGCTCTGTAAATAAAAGGGCAGAGTGKAGTTGCCCTCTTCCTTTTGTGTTTTAGTCATTTTCAGGTGTGTTAAATGTTCTCAARGGTACTTGCTTATCTGCAAGATGAGATCAATGGAAGAATTCTTAAAATTGTGAATTTCACTGGATCTTAAGCATTTTATAAGGGTGCTGAGCTGTGCAACAGTGAGAGGAAAGAATCTCTGTAGGGCTGYCCACAAGCATTATTTCTTATGAGTGGGAATACAATAGAAGCAGACACTTAGACAAAATKAATTAACAGGTTCTAGGCACACATAGATACTGAGTGCCTATGAGATAGCAGTTAATCAGTCACTTGACAATCAAATTGTTAGATTAGGCATGCTTTAAATCTGTCACCTCTAAACTACCTGGTTGTGCACAAGTGAAATGCCTCCTCTCTCAGCCATTGTTTGATCTAACTGGTGCTGGACAGGGTACCAACTTCTACATTACTTCTGTGCATTAGCCTGCTGACACTGGGACTTCTCTAAGRGCTTAAGTGTCTTCAGGTGTTCAGCACATTTTGGTTGTATTCTCACAGCAACCAAGGCTCACAAGAACAATTTTACACTGTTTGTCTTTTGAATTCAGGAACCTGAGCGACAGTATATGCACATAGGAACCATGGTGGAGTTTGCATTTGCCTTGGTGGCAAAACTGGATGTCATAAACAAGCATTCATTCAATGACTTCAAGTTRCGAGTAGGTGAGTATCACACGATTCTTAGGAGAGTATCATGGACAAGGGGGAGAATTCAGTGTGAAGTACCAGCTGATTAAAGTAGTAGTAGAACTGACCAAAAGGGCTATGACGGTAAACAGCACCATCTTCACCCTGTTCAAAAGCAGCCTACATGGTATTGCYCATCAACCCCTGGAGTGTTTCAAGGCTAGACTTGGAAAAGGGCATTATTCCTATTTAAAGAAAGATTGAAAAAAAAGTCTTCACATGGCTCTGAATGGTTTTATGGTAACTGTAAAAATTATTGTAGAGGTTGTAAACCATACATTTTTGGAAGTTTACAAATRCCAAAAGAATACACAAGAAAACTCTAGACTGGGCTTTGCAAGGCTATGTAAATGAATTTTCAGAGGACAAGAGCTATAATGGGCTAGTGAGGCTGGAGTTTGAAATATTTTACTTGWACTAAATTCAAGCAAGCACACAAAAACRCACTCTTTCCTTTGCAGTACTATASAAAGGAGAGTATTTGTCTTTGTTATTCAGATAAGAGCAAAGATGACTAGTTATTTATCTTGGAAAGAGGTATCCCTTATGTTTCAGTTTCTAATTGCTTCTTCTTGTGCATCCTGGTATTTTTAAAAAGAAACAGACAGCTGCAGTAAGCAGTAGAAAGAATGATGAAATAAATGAATTCAGAGCTGGTCAAGAACCATATGTTCCAAAATGTTTATTTCCTGATAGCAGTACACAGCAGTTTCACAATGCAATATGTAACGTGGAAAGTGTGAAATGAAAAGAGTAAACAAATATTGAAAACCCACAAATTCTGTAAACGTGTCAGAAGTATTTGATTTCCAACAGTTATTCTCCTGTCTTGTCTTTTTCTTGCTGTGCCGCTTGTTTTTTTCCTTTYGGCTACTCCTCTCAAGCCTATTTCACAGTGCCACCCACTGGCAAATCTTGCTGTCTTCCGACTTTGAAACAGGGGCTTCTTAGGGCACTGCTTTGCCAGTGTGTTTTGTATTCCTTGCTAGAGCTAAAAGTGACAAAGCAAATCAGAAGTATGCTTCCTTCTCAGAGTTTTACAGAACTTGATGGTTCGTGTCATAGCTGACATGGCACAGACTTGCAAACACATTTGTATCAGCAGCTTCATACAGACAGAGAGCTGCTGGATGCCGGGGCTACATCAGCAAATTGCATAAAGCAGTACTGAGTCCTTTTAAGGGGGGACCATGAAGCAAAACAAAAAGCTCACTTTGGATTTTTACAGTTCTTGCTAAAGATTACAGAGAACTCAGACGCCTTTGCTTCATGAAATGAAAAAAATGTTTTATCTCTAAAAAGAAACACAGGCCCCAAAGTGGTATTTGTGCCATCATAATCCAACACAGGCACCACTGAGATCTTCATTTTCACTGCACTTCTCCGCTTCCCATCACTGGATGATGAAAGTCTCTGATACCCATACTAACTGTAGCCACAGAAACATTTTAACAGCTATTTCTGACCTAGTCCCCCCTGTAAGGACTTGTACTAAACTGCCCTTTGTAAAAGCTTCCCTTGGCCAGCATCTAACTCTGAAATTTTTGCAACTCATTAAACRTCTCAGCTTTCATAATTTTCTGTGAGTGCCCAAAATGCTAACGTGACTTCGGAGGTACACACTGCTCTGATCTTGGCAGGCAAGGGAGGGGAGCATCTAGATGACATTTTAGGCATTCCTCCCCTTCTGCTAGTTAAGGTGCTTGATTTATGAGACAAGCTCAGATATGCTTTTGCAGCAGGTTTTGCACAGGTATTGCTTTCTTTCAGAAGAGAGGCTGGTGTGTTGTTTTCCATGTAACTTCATAGTTGGAACATTTGTCTGTGTTGTAGGTGWCTTCATTTGGTTCCTTGTTTTGGGTGAAGCTAGGCCATGAGCACAGGCTGTATGATACTTCAGAATGAGATATGCTCTGTGATTCCTGCTGAACAGAGTTGCATTTCATGGAATGATTAAATATTGCTTTGGATATGAGAGAAAGAGAYAGATGATATCACCTTCTGATAGAGCATTCACTGGTAGTGAGAGTACTACTCTTCCAGCCTTGCCCCAGCAAACATTCATGTGTGTCATGCAAAAATACTCACACCAGCAGGAATGACACAGAGCAGCATATCCCACAATGCTTGGGTGGCCAGAACACATTCCTAAGATATACTGGCAGAAGTTTYCTCAAAGGAAGAGGGATCTGAAGATGACTCCTGAGCCCCTGAGGTGTTTCTCAAACCAACATTGGTGTTTCAGGAAGGAGGTAAAAAATAAAAGTCCCTTCCTGCCCATAGTATTTTGTGGATAAGTCTCACTGCACTGCCCCAGTTTCTGGACCATAGCCACATACATCTCTTCAATATTCCCTGCTAGCCAGATTGGGCTACCCAGCAGATGGATTTTGGGGCGTTCACTCTGTTTCGCTGTGCTTTTCATAAGTTTTATGTCATGAAGTAGAAAAACCCATCCGTGGCTCAGTTGTTAATACAGTGTTGCAAGGCCCAAGTCCCTTTGTGTATTTAACCCCAACCACTTAAACAAAAATATATTAGGTTTTATTTATCATGTAGTGTTTGCATATTTTCCCAGATTAACTTCTACAGTCATATTTTTCAGGGTTTCCAAGTGGGCTGATAGTGTGGTTGCTAGCCTGCACTGCCATGTTACATACCAGATGAGCCAGCTCTGAGATCCCTCTCCATCCTACAATCACACTTTCATTTTGCTGCATGGATATATCCATAATGATGGTTTCTGTCAAGGAATTAACAGAAATTAGTTATGATCCATTGAGATGAATTTAGAAATCCAAATAACTCCCTTGTTCAGGGCTTATTTCTTACAATACCTAACTTGGCTTTCCTGCTCATCAGTATGTACAGCTACAATTATAGTACATTTGATGCTGGTTAACAGTAGTACTTTGGATTTTGCCTCCTAGTTTCTTTGCCTACAAGTAGAGTAMAACTCAGGTCCTTTACAGACATAACATAGGTTACAAACTGACTGCAAGATAAAAAATGCCCAGAGTCTAATGTGGGACTGTATTGCTCTACCRTATTGTTCTACTCCATGCTTAATCAAATTATTTGAATACATATATTTATATAGCAGATCTTTAGGACCATTCTATGGTCAATCCAACCTTCAGAAAAAGGCTTCAAATCCTTGAAGCTCATTTGCATTAGTTTATTCTATATTTAAGAAGCAAGTAAAGAAGCTATAAAAGTAATTTGATTGGGCYATCAACCATTGCAGAGGGGAGAGGCACTTTTCACTACAAGTAGAAATTAAAAGAAATTCTTGTATATCTGTTTTCCAGAAGCTGCTGCTCAACCCRCAGTGTGGTTCTCATGCTACATAATAAAGGCAGCAGCAGGTTATTAGGATGCCAGTGGCTGAAAATAGCAAATTACTCAGGATGGGAGGGAGCTGTAAAACCAAGATTAGATGAACTGACTTTTGGCATTTTTATAACTAACATTCTCCTGCCGTAAATGGTTGATAAAACCATGATGAACAACGGTTTGCTGCCATATTCAGCAAGGGCCAAATGCTGCATTCATTGACTTGCGGTGTGCCAGATGCACTCTGTGTCCTTGTTTGGTGGATCTTCACAGAATCACAGAATCAATTAAGGTGGAAAAGATCTCTGAGATTKTTGAGTKTGACCTATGACTGAACACCCCCATGTTARCTAGACTACAGCAGCAAATGCTACRTCCAGTCTTTTCTTAAACTCCTTCAGGGACAGTGACTCCACCACCTCCCTGTGCAGCCCATTCCCATGTCTAGTCACCCCTCATGTGAAGCAATTCCGCCTAATGGTCACCTAAATGTCCCCTGGCAGTGCTTGAGACTGTCATCTTATCCTGTCACTGCTTTCCTGGGAGAAGAGAGCAACTCCCACCTGACTACAGCCTCCTTTCAGATAGCTCTAGGGAGCGATAAGGTTTCCCCTGAGCCTCATTTTCTCAAGGCTTAACAACCCCAGCTCCCTCAAAGGCTTCTCAYAGGACTTGTGCTCCAGGGCTTTCACCAGCTTTGTTGCCTTTCTCTTCATCGGTAATGTTAAGTTCTGATGTTTTCCAGGTATAAACCACGGACCTGTAATAGCTGGAGTAATTGGAGCTCAAAAACCACAATATGATATATGGGGCAATACAGTAAATGTGGCCAGCAGGATGGACAGCACTGGTGTCTTAGACAAAATACAGGTAAGTCTTTATTTTGTGCTAGTGGGCTTTCACCTAAAATGGCAGAATGGCCTAAAGTTTGGTTCACCGACAGTTATGCGAGAAACTGGCAACAGCAGCTCTGAATGGTGATGCTAACCATSACCCTACCATCACTTCATTTACACAACCTTAGTTGTTGTATAAAGATGGGGAAGCTTGGGTCTACTCAAGTGAAAATAAGCTCCTGAAGTTGAGGAAAGTGCTGCATGAGGAACAGTGTTGTCCCTAGTTCCATTTATCTGTCTACAAGCTCTCTGCTGGCAACCTGGGGTACAGAAGTGGTTACACTTGGATACTAGATGTAAGTGATTAGAATGGGCATCCAGCAACTGACTGCTTGAAAGCTAAGGTATTCAAACCTCACTTGAGACCCTTAAAGGCCTTATGAGCATTACAGCAAACCCCTTATAACTGAAAAGAACATAATGTTATCTTCACACTCTGGAGGAAGATTCTGCTGTGCTTTGTTATCAACATTGGCTGTATTACTGTATTGTTGCAGGTTACAGAGGAGACAAACAACGTCCTGCAAACACTGGGGTACATGAGCACCTGCAGAGGAATAATAAATGTAAAAGGAAAAGGAGAATTAAAGACATACTTTGTACATACAGAAATGACAAGATCCCTGTCACAAGGGAATGTGGCATCTTGAAGATGCTTGTACGTGTCATCAGTACCATATTTTCAGGAAAGTATCACGCACTTTTTAACTACATTTTGGCCCTTAACATGCGTGCTATTTTCTGGTATGTGGCACTTATTTTAATATGGCTGCAGAATAGTCCCATGAGCCATCATTTTGCACCTTGATATCTCTATGTTCAAGGACAGTTGTGATGTACGCGATAGGACTGGAAGATTGTACTGCTACTTGCACTGTTATTCAAAGACAAGAAAAGAAGGAGTAGGAATCMAAAGGAGGTACCGCATCCTGAAAGGACTAAAGAGAAGTGTTAGTGACAAAGCCGGGGAAAAAAGGCAATAAAGCTAGGGGTGCATACTATTTTCTGATGCATGGTGTTTTCTGGAAAATACAGTCGCTCCCCAATAGCATCCACTAATCTGGTATTAAAGTATACAGTATTGTAAATAAGTTTACTCTGTCCACACATGATTTGGATGTGATCACCAGTTGCATCTCATAGCCAGGGACACGTTGGGTGGYTTGCTGGCATTCTTTCTGAAGAGAGAACTAACAATGCTGGAATAGTTTTGTACAAACGTGTCAAATGTTTTGAAGCTATTGTCTTTTGTAAGGTTAATTCATTAAAAGTTTATATGTACTTTGTCTTACTGTTGCTGTCTCTTAGTTTTGCTTCCTTCCTTGGCTTCTGTCACTCTAAACCTGCTTGTTTTCTGCTGCTGCCRCTGCTTTTATTCAGTAGTTAGATGCTGAGGCAGGCTACGGCCAGCTATCTCAACAGCCTTGGTCAATAATATCTGCTGGACTTGCTATTGCCTTTCAGAAAGTAAATCACCTCTACTGTCTTCAGTCACTGGTGGCATCCTAAGCACTTTGCAGTCACTTACTACCTAGGTGATACCGAAGACTGACCTCAAATCCATGAACACAAGCAAAGTGGGGGATACTGAAAACAGTAGCAGTGCTGCTACTTAACAAYTGGCCTGCAGTGCTTAAACAGTAACAAGGAGAAGCTGTACAGGAAAAGAAAAAGTTGTTTCACACTTTGACAGCCTCTTTTGYCCTTGCATGCCTTTCACTTAACTTTCACAATGCTGGATTTGGTGGGATATTTAAAGTAATAATCTCATTTATCATTTAAACTAATAATCTCATTTATACTCACTAGGACATGAGTATGAGTAAAATGCTATTTTGTGGATATTTGAGATTAATTTAAATCCACTTGAATTAAAAAGTATCGTACTTGCAGAGTTTCATAGATGAGCCAGGTGAAAGACAGTACAAGTAGGTAGTTTCACTATCTRTGCTCCTTTGAAGCCCAGATAATAACAATTAAGTTTTGCATTGTTGTAATAAATTCTTTTAGTCATAGCATCCTAACAAGAAAATAATACTATTTACAAAATAGCATATAATTACAAGAWCTTTTCGGAGTGATACCATATGAATGTGGAAGTGAACTTATGCACGGTTACCTCTGGCATGTTATTGAAATGTAAAAAATATTCAGACTGCTCATTCATGAATCAAACATAGACATTTGTAAAGCATGGGTATCCTTTCTGAAGTTCTCAAAATTGTGGGTCACAAATATATGGCATCAGTCCAGTCTCACTGAATGTGACACAGTTTACTCACAGCAGCCATCTGCCCACTAGTGAATTGGAATGATAGTAGATTTCAAAGTGCCTAATTTGCTGWAAAACAATCTGAATTTTGATCCCCTTAAGTCTAAAAGCAAAATATAAGTTATTTCACTTATGTTCAACATAACACACCTAATTTTTCATCCAGTCCTCAAGACTTTTAAACAGAAATTTTCAAGACAGGTGCTCAGTCTAATAAATTCTCATGAAAAATAGTTTTGTTGTCTTTATGATTTCTTCATTTTAATTAATAAGATAAATGTTTTCCAGTGGAATTAAAGACTTTCCAAATAGCTCACAGGGCCTCAAAACCAATGTCCCAGTCATTGGCTAGCTGTCAGTTAGCTATGTCACTTAAGACTTCTCCTTAATCCCTTCWCACCACTTGCTATAAATTTGTCCTAGGAACACTGAAATAAGTTATTGATCTCCTTCTTAGACTTTGAACATACTCTYGGCCTTTAAAATCACTGTGGTATTACCACAGGTCAATGCAATAATTTCTTACTGTGTATGAAAACCCTTATGTAAAGTTGATTCTATTATAYTGTCATATATATGTGCAGCTTTCAGGTATAACCTGTGCATTCAGGATTTTGCTTTCACTTGTATTCTTGCACATCATTAACAAACCTTGTACCTAACTCCATAGCCTTGTTTCTGTGMTTTTTATAAAAGTTAATATTATTTCTGTAAGCTATGAAATGTTAAAACATCTGAATGGTGGGGAGTTGACTAGTTCAATGAAATATAAAAAAAGGTGTATATGCACCCTCCAAGAGCACATTGAAAATGCCCATGTTCAAAGCACTCATATTTCACTGGTGCTCTTCTCTCATTTTGTAATTGCATTTAGATTCTTGCAGCCAAATCCTGCTAAAGAACAAGAAAGTGGGCAAAAGATAATATATCTTTGCCCAGACAAAAAAACGGTGCATACTATCCTATCTAGCCTTCAGTTGCTGAGTATTACTATCTTTCTAGTGCTGAGAAGCTATTTGTATTTAATAAATACCTCTTGTTTTCCAATGCATTATACATCTACTGTTTATRCTGGCTTATTTTTCCTCTGTCTAGATTCACTTCTGAAAAGAACGTTATTTCCTCCTCCTCCTGCAGCAATTTTGGCTTGAGTGACTGGATATAACAATACTCATCTATGAGCCCATAACCTGAAAAACTTTATGATAATGATGTAAATCACTATTTGACATTCCATATATTCCACAGCACAGTCAGAGTCATCAAGTTCTACAACTTCCATSTTGGTGACATAGTTCACAGCTCGTTAGTAAACTGCAGACTGGGACTTCCAACAGTACAATGCAAATGCATTTCACACTGTGAGGCAGCAGCCAAAAGATCAATGTAAGAGTGATTCACTGTGGTCTGGRAAAAAAAGAATCAAATGGGAACCCTGATAAGCCTGCTGGAATTCTTTTTCCAAGTCAGTGCTTTGCTCCAATTTATGGAGGGCTACCAAAGGAGAGGAAGAAAGATTAGACTTGCAGATATTTTTATAAACTATGGAAATARTTTGGATGACCTTTAAATTAATGCTATTTAGCTGCTGTTTCTAAAGAGAGACATTAGTGTCTTATTTATGATACGTGAAAAGCATTTTTCATTTTCTTATATTCAYATATGCTTCCTCCATTTTGTAAAATAGCTACAAATCCTCCCTTTTTCCACTGAGACACAGGTAATTCTGTCTGCTTGTCTCTAAAGTGATGTGAGGGAAGARCTGTTGCAAGTCTTTCCTGTTTTGTTTTTAGAACCTCGTATTGGGACAAATAATAAACTATATTGTCAAGATGCTTTATATAGCAGAAGGTTTACTGTTAAAAGATATTATTATCTTGTACTTTAATACATAGTTTTCTTTATTGTTGTGGTTATGCATGAACATACATTAATTTTTAATTTTCAGATAGCTGATTCTATGTGTAGATAGTACCCTTCAAGACTTTTTACAGGTGAACCCCAAACAATTTTAAGTCTAGGCATTTTTTGTTTTATTCTTCATTCTTTGTCTAGTGGAGTATTCAGAGGAGAAAATGTAGAATGAGGAGTATGTGCCTTAAATAAAAYATGTAACTAAGAGATAATTTTTTTGTTTGAAGTAATTCAGATTTGTGAGGATTTGTCAAAAGTAGTATATAAATCAATATAAGTAGTTCACCCTAAAGTTTGCTACATATTAATTTTTAAAATTTTCAAATTTAAAGACAGGAATTATTCAATTCAATGTAATTTTTAATATGTCAAAATGCAAGATAAGGACATTTTATTAATGTTTGCAACTATGAAGATATGTACMTCTTTATGTTATAGGATGCCCTGTTTAAAACAAAGATTCTGCCAAGAATTGTTTGAAATTTTTTGGATGAAGTATTTTTCAAGTCTGTTTGTAGCCATTGAGATGCTCTTTATTAAAATCTCAGTTTTGACAGGAAAAAATGCATGTGAAGTATTTCAGAAGGTTGACATTCCTGGACTAGAATTTTTCATGTTTGATTCCAAAAAAGTGTTACAAATAGCAATTTTTACGAAAATTTTGTCACCTCATGTATAAAAATGTGTATTACTTTACTTACCAAGAGAGTTATTGAACACTGATCTGAATTGGAGCAGGTATCAGCCAGCTATATTGGGTTGYGTGGCAAGGTTTTCATTGCAAGAAGAGGGGGACGGGGCTACAGGGGTGGTGTCTGTGAGAAGCTTCCAGAAACGTCCCCATATCAAACACAGCCAATGCCAGACAACTCCAAGACCAACCCACCACTGGCCAAATTGAGCCCATCAACATCATCTCTGGAATGACATATTTAAGAGATAAAAAATGTGGCAGAAACAGCAGCTGGAGAGAGGAAACATCCCTGGAAATACCAGGGGCAACAAGGAAGGATGATGAGATGTTGCAGGCAGTGGAGCAGAGATTMCCCTGCAGCCTGTGCTGYAGACCATCATCAGGCAGCTGTGCCCCTGCAGCCCTTGGAGATCCATGGTGTAGCAAAGATGCACCTGCTGCCCACAGACAACCCCACACTGGACCAGGTGGATGCCCCAAAGAGGCTGTGACTCCGTGGGAAACCTGTGCTGGAGGAGGCTCCTGACAAGACCTGTAGGCCCATGGAGAGAGGAGCCGTGCTGTAGCAGTTTTGCTGATAGGACTTGTGACCCAATGAGGAACCAGCCCTGGAGCAGCCTGTTCCAGAAGGAATGCACCCCATGAAAGGGATCTACGCTGAAGCATTCGTGAAGAACTGCAGCCTGTGAGAAGGATTCACATGGGAGAAGTTCTTGGAGAACTGTCTCCTGTGGGAGGGATGCAATGCTCCTGAGGACCCTTCCCGTTTGAGGTGGGCATTCAGTCAGTAAAGAGGATCTAGAAGAWACAAGCGCTTCTGTGAAACAACTGGCTTGTCCCAAAGCTATGTTAGTAGAAAGGGGACAGGTTTTGAGCTACTTTTGTTTCAGCCTTTCAAGGGCCATCAAATGGAACACATTTGCCAAAGACTGTCTCTTCTTCATGGTTCAGCTGGARGTCAGGACCACATGGCAAACTGATACATGTTGAGGTCAAAGAGCTGGGACAGGACAGGGTTTGCTAAGCCTTAATTTGACAGCAGGCTGTCATCTCAGCACTAAGTGACATAAGATTAAAGCAAGTACCTCAGCTTGTAGTAAAAAAACAGCTACTGTTTTTTTTGTGCATCAATGCCCTGCTCAGTTATATGTCACCTGTTCTCTTGTGTCCATCCTCCCTTCCCCTGATATTAGTGTCTCTTTTGTGTTCCCTCTCCCTGCTTCCATTATTATTTGCTTCAGATTCCTTTTAGGAATTTTTTTCAGAGTTATTCTGTGAACAAGTTAGACATTTCAGAACAGTGACCCTGCCTTTGAGACACATTATGGCTATAAAAGTACAGGTTCAAAACTTGGACACCTTCACAGTGGAACGTGAGGGGTTATTACTACTCTCCAAAAGGGCAGGCAATTGAACTTCTCATCCTTAAGATACCAAATTCAAAGCAACCTTTAATACTTTGTCTCTTATCACAGCTGTATCTGAATGCATAGTTTTCACCATATAGAATAGAATTATTCCACTGTTCACATGTTCATACTGAAGTTACTAAGGAAACAGACTGACCTTCAATGCTATTTTATAACATGAACATACACTTAACAGTAGCATATTAATAAAGTCTGGTTACAACTGGAACAACCCCCCCCAGGCATTCATATCCTGCTTCTGGGGAGTCTGCAAAAGGAAACCAGGAAGAAAGGCCTTTGTAAGTTTCAAATAATTCTAAAAAAATTTCTACCTTCATTGGCAAGGAAAAATTAAGTGAAAAACATATTTTTTAATTGTTTCAGGTGGGGGGGGGTGGCGGTATGGCAAATCTGTAACAAGTACTCAGCAATATTTGTGACAGTCTGTACTGCATCCAGATGCTGTAACTCAATTTAATTCCATCAATTTAATGTTAATAAAAGCAAGCTTCATGAGAACAGTAGAAAGAAAACTGGAGAGAAATCTTTCAGATCTGACTTCAGAGCTCTTGCCTAGCTTAGTTGGTATCTGTGGTGAACAGTTTCTTGTGGCTCTATTTATAGCTGCAGTTTCAGCTGAGCTGCTTGTTATAAATGGGCTTGCTATCTCTCTGTGCTTGGACTAAACTACAGAAAAGCACTTGCACAGTGGCAAGTAGGTCTCTGCTTAGGAAGCTGATGTAAGGCAGCTGTTGGATTTTCAATTCCACAGCTCGCTTACACTGTGCTAATTTGGCCCATGCTACAGAAAGATGAGGATCTTAATTGGCAGAGGGACATTATTAGATAAGCAGATGGAAATTGTCATAAATGATTAAAAAACCACCCACACCAGTCTGCAGATTATAAAGCCTCCCTGCTACACTAGCAAAGAAGCAGGAGTCTGTGTTATTCAGTGGATTTGTGAAGGGAGAGTGTCAGCTACATAATAGGGATGAGACTTTTGTAGGTCTGAATTATTGCCTGGCTCCAAGATGCCTGAARCAATCAGCTGTGAAGATTTCTAATGCTCTGAAAGTTAGGGGATTGAAAATAAATTTTGGATGTTTGGTAAAATTCAAGATGYCTGGGAGAGTGCTATTGTGAAAGTGCTTACCAAAAGATACTGGTAGCAATAGTAATAGCAATGCTGTGTTTACAGGACAGTAGCTCTGCAACTGTGGTTACAGAAAACAAAGGTAAACTAAATCAAGTCACTCRCAGATCCCSAAGGACCACAGTAAGAAGCAGCATGGGCATAGTAGATATATGTATTAAACCMGGATAATCATGGTAAATATAAAAACTAGGAGTCAGGTGCTACTAGGGCAGTGCAGTTTTACAGTCAGAGATTGACAGTCAGGAGACACTTATTTTCAGTGTTCCCAACACAAGTAAGTATGTGAGAGAATTGTCCAGCTGCATTGCCTGAAATGGGTGAGCATCCTATGCTGGATTCTGCACCTGGGATGGGTCAATCYTGGATGTATGTACAACCTGGARAATGAGATGCTGGAAAGCAGTGCCATGGGAAGGGCCTTGGGGGGTCTTGATTGATTGCAAGTTGACCATGAGTTYGCAGTGCCCTGGCAGCCAGGAGGGACAGCCRTGTCCCRGGGTGGGGAAYGGGCWCAGCATCACCAGCCAGGCAAGGGAGGGGATTGTCCTGCCCTGCTCTGCTCTGCTCTGGGACAGCCTCATCTTRAGTCCCGTGTGGTGGTTTGGGTGCCACAATTTCAGAGGACGTTAAGCTGTTAGAGAGCTTCAGAGGACAGCAACAAAGATGGTGAAGAGTCTGGAGGGGAAGTCATATGAGGAGCAGCTGAGGTCACTTGGTTTGTTCAGCCTGGAGGAGACGGAAGAGAGCCCTCATTGCAGTCACAGCTTCCTTGTGAGGGGAAGATGAGGGGCAGGCACTGATCTCTTCTCTGTGATGATCAGTGACAGGACTCAAGGGAATGGCCTGAAGCTGAGTCAGGGGAGGTTTAGGGTGGATATTAGACAAATGTTCTTCACCCAGAGGGTGGCTGGGCACTGGAACAGGCTCCCTAAGGAAGTGGTCACAGCATCAAACCTGACAGAATTCAAAAAGCGTGTGAAAGCCTGTGCCTGATTATGTGAGCTACTGTCCAAAGAGAGAAGCCAAAGTTCCTCAAGACACTGGCTCCTTATTCTGGTGGAAATCCCATGCTGTGCTGTRGTTTTATTCAACTTACCGACTTAGAGGGAGATTTGGGACCTAGTGCAAGCTGCCACAGCAAAAGAGTCATTCCCTTTCGGCTAGGCTTTGCTCTAACCTTCTTCCCCAGCTTCCAAGGACACAAAGGACCAAGGAGTTGGAGCCGCTGCACAAGACCGAGACCAAARCTCCACTATCGGGTGTCCAGAAATTGACCCTTCAGGCCGGACAGAGCTCTGCGGAGCAGCCGCGCCCGRGCCCGGTTGCTGCCCTGAGGCGTCGCCAGGTAACGCCGCCGGTGACATGGCCGCCCCCGGGCCGCGCACCGCCAGCGACATCGGGACGCGCCTGGCACAGGAGGCGCTCGGCGACACCCCGGGGAGGAGGCGGCCTGCCCTCGCTTCCTTCTCCGCCTTCAGCTTCATCCCGCCCAAACGGGAAGGGCCTCCGGAGCTGAGCTAYTTCAGCCGGCCGCACAAGGTGAGGGAGGAGCGAGGCGGGGGCAGGCGGGGAGCAGCGCGGGGCGAAGGGGCGAGCTCTCCCCGCGAGTCTCTGCCCAGTGTAGCCCCTCTGGGCGGACCCGGTGCAAAGGCTCGGCCCCCATCATGCGGGACCTGGTCGGACAAGTGCCAAAAATCGTCATAGCATCATAGAATGGCTTGGGATGGAAGGGACCTTAAAGATCGTTCCGTTCCAAACCCCTGCCATGGACAGGGACACCTCCACCAGAACAGGTTGATCAAAGCCCCATCCAGCCTGTCCTTGAACACCTCCAGGGATGGGGCATCCCCAACTTCTCTGGACAACCTGTTCCATTGCCTCACCACACTCACAAGGGAAGATTTTTTTTTTTTTTCTGATACAGAAATACGGCACATAAATCTCTATCACTAGGCTATCTAATGCCAAAATAACAGGTTTCACCATCAGAGGCCTTTGCAAAGTGTGTTTGCTACTTGTGGATGGCAGTTGAGGGTAAGTTCTTTCAATGAATAACAAGAGAAGGCAGAGACATTGTTTGCCAAGGACTGAGGATGAACAGGCCATTTGGTATCAATGAAATGTGAGGCATTTTTAGGAGGAACACYAGGAAAGGCATCATCTGTCACTGGAGTTTGATGCAGCACTAGTGGATTTTGTTGTAACACACACTCTTGGGACCCCTTTAATAAGAAAGTTCTCCATTTTCATTTTAATTCAGGGAAAAGATTTTCCACGTGCATTGCAAAAATTTTCCACATGGTCAGCTTTTATAAAATCAATAGAGCTACTCAAAACAAAAACATCAATATATGCCTCCATAACTGAATGCTTCTGAAGGTGGTACACTGCCACTCAAAATGTAATAACTCAAGTGCACTGGCAGGGAGCCTCACTCCTCACTCTGCTGYGTTATGTCACCATTGTTCCTCATTCTGTCCTCACATTTAAAATCAGAAATGAAAGCAATCTTACCTTCTGCCTCAGCTGAGCTACAGTTCCTGGGTAGTGAACTTTTCTATAAAGTGTCAGATGAGACATTGAAGGTAAATGAAGGTAAAAGAAGGCTTTTTTCTAAAAAAAAAAAAAAGTATAAAAAAGTTTTGAAATGCCTATTATGTCAATATAACATAGCAATGCTATAGCAATTTATAACAACAAATACAACCCATGAATCCTCTCCTCACCCAAGCGACAAGCTGCTGAATGTGCCAAGCACTGTGGGCAGCACTGACTGGTGGTTTATGAGGGTTTGCAGGTCTTGTGTCCCTGGGATGTGGGCAGTGTACAGACCAGAGCACTGTGCTGGGCATGAAACAAACAACATATTTCCTGCATTGACCAGCTGCCCCTGCTAAAAGGCAAATAGATTTCTAATATCAGACTCTTTGTTGTTGTTTCCAGCATTACCTTGGCAAGGTAAACTGACCCAAAGGTGAGCAGGCACAGTTGGTGTCATGCTTCACTAAACAGTAGGGAGGGCACAACAAGAGTAAGGTAAGGTCAGGTCAGAGGGCTGGCATGGTGCTCCTTGGGCTGCTGGAGCTCACCAGTCATCACAGAAGTAGCAGCCATATGGTGGAGCTTTTCCTTACAATACGGTCTGCTTGCACACTCACAGTGGCCTGGTTTGTGAAAAATGCTGCTCCAGTGGCATGGAAACAAAAAGTGATAACAGCTGTTTGATAGGTTTCTTCACAGCCCAGGCCTTGGCCACAGGAGAGGRAGCAGATTGATTCAACCCACTCTGCTGCACAGTTTAGGAATTAGATAATTTGAATATTTTTATTTATAGAGCAAAAGGAATCTCATTCCTTTTTGCAGCTTAAATACCTAAAACCAACCGTGTATCAGAGACTGAAGCAGAGAGAAGTAGGAAGAAGATGGGCTCATCACATGGCCAGAAGCCAGAAATTCYTGCCTTTTAAACCCTTGGCTGACAGTTGCTCCCTGGATTGCTTTACATGAATTACYGTAGTCAGTGTGCCTGGTGTTTCCTCTTCTGAGATGAGGAGAAAGCCATTACCTATTTAATGTGTGTCTGGAATACTAATGAATGCTTGCAAAGCATTTAGCTTTAGCAGCAGTACACAGAGGATGCCTACCCTGAGTGCACATTTATCATCAGCTCTGTGTGACTCACTTGCTCTGATGGGTTTAAGAAACAGCTCACCACCACCACCATCACCACCCAGGCCACCCAAGTTAGCATTTACAACAAAGAGAAACAGCAGCAGGAAGTTATCGGTGTATGGAGCAAAGAAGTTTTGTCTCTACAAATCTGACAGAAAATCTTAAACAGATATCTGGGACAGAGCTGGTTTTTGATATAAYAGGCTGGCTGACTATCTGTGAGTGATGGATTATCTGCTCTGACATGAGCAACAAATGAAACTCTTACTCTGAAACAAGTAACAAATAATGCCACATGAATACCAGCAAAAAGCAAATAACATTTCTGGTGGTGAGTACAAATTAAATGCCCACTGAATGAAGCTGGTAGCATGGGGAGAAAAGGAGAAGCAAAGAAGCACAGAAATAATTAATAGAGATGACAAATCATGTGCAAGGTGCTCTTGAATGTGCTTGAAATCCTCTGATTCAATGGTTTCTGAGGAGTGAAGGGATARATAGGTTAAATACAAAATAATCTCTCCTCTTGGCAGAATCAAGTACTGGAAATACCTTTACAAATAAATCCTGAAATTACATCAGTGTCCCACTAGTGCTCTTAACTATGATTTCCTTTTAATGGAACCATTATAACCTTCCTGACTGCCATGATTTGACTATAYTTGGAGAATACCACTGTAATTTGAAAGACTCAAATGAGGTTTTCAAAGGTTAAATTGGATACACTGTAAAATTAGAAGAGAAAAAAAAAAGCCCAAAAAACACGCACCATTCTTTTAGTCAGCCATGCACAAAGCCAGTGATGACTGACATGTTTAACAGAATGTGGACCTTTAATGAAGTTCAGTATCAACTGGCAGCATATTTCTGTAGGGGATTTTGGTTTTGTTTGGTTTTTTTTCTTTGAAAAGTCTTTTTAGTTTTTAAATTGCTTTGATTCCATTTATGAGCACTTCTTGATTTGGTTTCACAAACACTTCTATTGGAAGAGCAGATCTTTTATGTTGCTTATCTGGATGCAAACTATGTCAACAGTTGAACAACAATATTATGGCTTGGGGTGTGCTTTATTTTCATGCCTGACATATTGTGTCATGCATATCACTGGATCACAGGATTACCACTGTGGCACGTTTCTCAATTCTGCTCTAATCAGAAATTAAATTATGTTTACAGTGCAGGGTACCTTTGTCTTTTTGAAAGTTCCTGTTTTGCTTTTACATAATTGCCATCATTTGACAAATACACAAATTTAGGAAGGAGAATATTAAGTGCAGAAAATTAAAACAGATCARTTAAATTTCCAAAATTACAACAGATTACAGGGAGGAAAAAATGAAGTAAATTGCCACAAGGGAAATTTCAGAGCTAAACAAACTTAATAAATGATACCACGTGTCATTAGGTAATTTTGCAAACTATTCAAAAGGACTGGCCCAAAGTTCCTAATGAGGTTAGTAATATTASAGTTCTCATCATCTAATGCAATATGTGCACTATTTAGGTATTGCTTTGACTGCATGTATTCTGTAATCTGTAAAGTAAAGCAATTCTGTGAATTAGTCATTTTTTCCCTTTTCTCAAGAAAGGAGATTTTTTCACCTATGATGCCATTTTTGGACTGCCAGAAAGTTACGACCAATATCTTCCACGATGTGACAGAAAATACGCTAAGGGTCATGGCCTTAAAATTCAYGAGGAGGTAACACTTTGATAAATTCATAATTATCTTTGTTTAAGGTGTTTTGTACTTTTTTGATATGACTGGAGGCTATAGGCATTGCTTTACTCTTTATAATGTAGCCCATATGGTAAGAAAGGAATTGGAAGGAGGACATCATTGTGCTCAGCCTGCAGGTTTAGGAGAAAGCATTATCCCATAAAGACACCCTAATTAGCTCTTGCTCTTTCATATCGTGAAGATTTSCAGGTGACAAGACATATGCAAGTTAAAGCAAGGGGGAGGAAGCAAATCCTCTCTTGCAGAGTGCAGGGTGTACTCKGAACCATCTGCGCCCCTCAAGAGCTGTACTTCAGGTGCTTCTGCAGTTATTTCTGTGATGCTTAAAAACTMTTCTCTCTGAGAGAACTGGATTCAGAGGCCATGACTTCACTGCTGTCCTCTGACACTCACCCTCTMTACTCAACCATTTGCTGTGAAAGCCCAGCTCTCTGAACCTGGTGAGTTTGTAAGGAAAACCTACACCAGATTGCGCTGCAGGAAAGAAATTCCTAGGGAGCTAGTGCAAAGGTGTGGTCAATCAGAACACATGGACATGCCTGGGAAAGAATGGGCAAGTATTTGAGGCCGGCAGAATCTGGGTTTGATGTGCAGCCCAATAGGTAAATACTGCTTGGAAACAGAAATACTATAATATATATGCATAAATGTATATGTATATATTTTTGCATGCAGTACCTGAAKAATACACACATRTATAAGTATCTGTGTMTATGATTGTATTTACACATACACAMACAAAACTGCACATAGAGGCAGAGGCTGCCAAAAAACAAATTAAGGGTAACCTCTGTGTACTAATGACCTCAAAATCCTAACAGGTTCATGGTATGTAAAAGTGATAGGTAGGCTAGGGATAGCTGCCCACTTTGATGGTTATATATTACAGAGAAGGAAGAAGGGAGAGTGACACCAGAGTTCAAATTACTCTGATTTCTGTGCAATAAAATTGTTTTTTTCTGACAAAGCCGACTGCTTGTGATTTTTCTCACTAGCAGTTATGTATGCCAGACATTTCAGTGCAAGTGTGTAGCCATAATGCCTTTCCTTCAGCTCTGTCAGACAGTGCAGGAAGTATTGGATGGTCCCAAAGGAAGCCCAGGAGTGCCCATTAGTGTCATCTGCTTATGTCCAATAACTCAACTGCAAATCTGTGCATGTATGTAAATGACCACTCCAATTAGAAATTAAACTTTTTATTTAAACAAAACAAAGACAACCTCCCTCCCCTAGTACCAAGCCCAACCTCCAAGTGGGAAATCTATGTAGAAAGTTCATCAATATGAAGTTACAGCTTTTTACTGAATTCTTGTATCAACATAGCACATTTTCCTATCAGTTTTCTTCCTAGAGCAAACTTGTATGGCCCAGAATTCATGCCAGCTCTGCTGGGCACTGCACACAAGGGACTATGCAAACAGATGTCCTTTAATCCAGTCCTTTAATGAGCATGGAGACACATCAAACCCACAGCTGTTCAATACTACAACGTGATCCTCCTGCATGTGATGACATCCAACACTGGATGTCACCAGTGCAGGTCACTTACTCAATTTCTCTTTAATTATCACAGTGGGCCTCTCAGACTTTATATAATAATAACTAAATTATAAAATGTAATAAATAAAAATACCACAGTTGACATCTTTCTAGTATGACACTGAAAGCAGACAGACTGAACCCACCACAGTACACTGCTTTACTTGAAGTAGAAAAAAGCAAACCACTGCAAGTAAGCCCCTCATTTCCTGCAGATATCCTGGGTGCACTCAGGGATGCAGTGACAGGTACTCAGTTTAGCTACATGCAGCTGAGTAACTGCACTGGAGTGCGTGCCCAGGGCTGCCATTGCTGATTSCAAGTGCTACCAGTGCTAGAATGACACACTGCGAGGGTGGGCAGCAGGACGCTTCCCAGCCAACTGTTGGAAAATCTGAAACCCACTGAATGCCAAACCCACGAAGATGAAATGCCAGTGTGCACAGTCAGCACTGTGCTACCAAGGGTGCCAAAAACTGAATCTTAATTATTTAAAAGGAACACAAACTATTGGAATTACATACTGCTGCCTGTCATTAGCACTGTAAACCCTGAATTTCTAGCAAAGTCTTTCTTGAGGTACAATGACTTTTTAGTTTCTCATTTTTCAACATTTATCCAAAACTAGGGCAGGGGAGTRAATGCTCTTGATTTTGCCTGCCAGTCTTCTATACTTGATTTTCATTCTGCTGGGGTTAAAACTTGATGTACTGAATAGCTTTTAATCGGTGGAGTAAGGTGGGTAGGAGAACTGGGGGATAAATGGTTGTTTTGAAGTGAGTTTTTTATATTGAGTGGGTTAGTTAGTTAGTTACTGTTTGTTTGTTTTAAAATAGTTCACAAGAGCCTCAGGTTCTTTCCATTAGGCTGGAAATGTTTCTTAGCTGACTGCCCTGCTATGAGATCCCTTCAATCTGTGCTCCCACCTGCATCCTTACAGGACATAAGTGCTGATTTGCTCAGGCAAATTTTTTTTTTTGCTTGCACTTAAACTATGGTGTGGCATCTGCATTTTGATTTGCCTTTTAGATACTATTTCTATTATAAGACTAGGAAAACACATTGCGGACCAAGCCTTGCTGTGTTAGTCAGTGTGCAAACATACAAGCAGCCTGATAAATCTGAGACCTTTGGCTAGGGAAAGAAAAATAAACAAATCCTGTCTTTCCCTTCTGACTCYGTAGCTCCCTGTCGCTGTAACACAGGAAGGAACTGCTGATTGCAGATAGTGATTGCACAGGCACTTTAAAGTGCAGCTTACTAAGAACAAGCTTAAAATCTTTTCTTGGTCAGGTTGTTTTTCATCAAGTCCACTTTCCATCATTGCAAAGCAGTTATTTCTSTAATCTTACAGCTACAAGTATTTTTAGTAAAACCTTTCATTGTGCAGAAATAAAGTAGTATATGTTTTATTTCCTTCAGSGAAAGCTTGCATGGGCTAGTTGTTGCTCAGGGTTTTACTTAGGCTTTGATTTTTTTTTTCATGCTGTGCTTTCACTGAATTGTACAAGCAGGGTAGGTGTTCCTACCTAACAGAGGGCACAAATCTCCCTTATTTTTCAAAAGAATCATGCAACTCAGTGCACAAGAAAAATAAAAATAAAATCTGTGCTTTTCTATCATTTAGTTTGYCAGTAATCACATGGTAATCATATGTGTGTGTATGTATTTGAGTCAAAATTATCACTCTACAGCTCCATATCTTATCATCTTGTCATCTAGTAACACATTCATGGTTTATTAAGATAAAAAAAGCATAAAAAACTAGGGCAGGGATAGAACAGCAAGGACACTAAAGAAATACCCATCCATACAGCAGATGCTGTACGTTCTGTCAGTTATTTAACCCCTGACCACAGCACATTTAGCAAYAGAAAACTACCCTAGGATTTTCTTCTAAGGCGACTTTTGTGTTTTGGCAGGAAATGGCGAGACCCGTTCCCGTGCTGACCTCTTCAGAGTACGGGAAGCGCGTGCAGAAGCCCTTGGACCCCGCAACCGGCGAGCACGCGARGGTGAACAGCGTGCATGCAGCAATCTATGGCAAAGGGAGCCACCCTGCTCGCTGAAAAAACCTTCTCCAGGCCTGCATCCAGGGGAAATCTCTTGTATCTGTCATCACCAGCAACATCTAGCTGGGGAAAAAAAAAGAAACTACTTAGAAAAGCAATATGGTGCTTTTGCCTTTTCTTCTGCAGTTTAGTTAATGAGAATGATCTGGAGTAAAAGTAGGGTGAAATAGCAGCTGCACTTTTTCTCTTGCTAATTAAAATGCATGCCTTCTCCTTACAGTCTCATAAAATCTCATGAAGAGCAGCACCAACAAGAGCTTTTTAGAAGATTTTAGGCAGCAATGCTGGAAATAAAACCTGTTGGGTCAAAAGCTGTCTCTGCAATTCTGGGCACTGCTTCTACATAACCATTAACAGACCTAACATTTAAGCAAGCTTGACTCTCAAKGTATCAGTGGTCACAGATTTTTCAATCATTACAGAGTCGCTAGAGAATTGTAAGACATGGTTTTATGTGCACAGCAGCTGAAATGCTCAGAATTTTCAAAAATGYATGGGCTTATGTGCCTAGCAGTTTCAGCAGACTTCAAGTGGAACTTGAGTTAAAAGGAACTTCTGAGCACTTAGCATTTGAAAAGACAAAATCTGGGTTTAGCTGAATTCAGACATTCATTTCACTTACTTCCACTACAGGAATGGTGTCTAATTSATTTAACAAGAAAAACCATCATTGGTTCTGTATCCAATCTGAAAAATATGGGTAAAAAGACTAAGTAAYGCTAGCAGAACAAGCACTGAAAAATTTGGCAGAAAGGGTGGAAAAACCACAAGTATTTGAGCAGTAGTGATTTAAAAAGCATGTTTAGCACAAATGTCTAAACCTGATTAAACATTTAATGCCTTGTACTTTCACGGAATCCAGTACTAAAATTTTAAGGTCATTTCAGGAGGAGTTTCTCCTGCAGAGTATRCATCAGTTTGGTTCTCAAGAGCTGTTGATCCTGTTGTTTAAAGCTGATGCAGTAATGTTCAGAAAGGAACAGCTAGAGTGATCATACCAGAAAAAGGACTGGAAGTCCACAGCTATGACTGACACTGGTTTTGTCAGGTATTTAGACACAGGAAATCTGTGCTATTTGTAAATAAAGTGAGACATCTAGTGGGAAAAAAAAAGAAACAAAAAAAGAAACAAAACACTTCCTAATCTGGGACCTGAAAAAGTAGTAAATTAGGCAATCAATAGCACTTGTATGGCATGATGTGAGAAGCAGAGCACATAGCAGCCTGTTCTGAGAGGTGTTKGTTACTTTCATTATCCATGACCTGCAGTTCTTCAATGGGCTATGGGACAAAAGGACATTAATGGCTACATTCCTTTTCAAAAATAATCACTTCACTAAAAAAAATTCAGCAGCATTAAATGAATCACAGTAAGAACAAAGGGAGAAGGAAATGTTGTCTAATACCACAATGCTTTTTCAAAAATCAGTATCAAAGTTATACCAGTAAAGAATGAGATGGAATATGGCCATATTCTTAGCAGGTTATTTTTACTTTGGGACACTCAGTACAAATTGCTTTTTTTAAGTAGCCTTACTATATTTACAAACCATCTGTGTTTGAGAAGCTATTGGAAATCACATTTGTTTGAGAATACCACCACCTTCTGGCATATGTGAGAAACAGGCATCACCAGTTCACTTCTACCAGAGTCAAACATCAAAACTCCAGTTTGAGTTCTCCTATCTCATTTCTTTGCTTCTGTCACATCTCATTCCTGCTCACTTTTGATGGTCTTTCACAGGTTGTTCCTCCTGCTACTTGTTTCTCATTCAGTTCTGAATGGTTCACTTCTTTCTTCAGTACTCRGTGTCAAAAGAACACCCTGACAATTCCTTCTGTATTAGTGTTAAGTTCCTTTTAAATTGAATTTGCAAAGCCGTTTCAGCTGCTCTCCTTCACTTTCTCTTGCTAGAATGACAAATTCTTAGGTTACTGATGTTCTGAGCTTACTATTACACTGTTGGAAAGCATCTCATTATCTTTTGTTGTTCCCTCACCTGTCCTGTGAGGAAGGGTTTTATGCTTGTCACAACACAAACAGAATGGACAGCATAACAGCGTAAATCATATGTAATGTAAGTCATGTTCTGGATGTGGATTTTGCATCCAGTARTCTCCAGAGATTGTTTGGGCAAATGAAAGACACTTCCAACTCACAAATTATTGACAGTAGCCTTGGAAGGAAAAAAACCGGCCTTATTCTATATATACTGGTAAAATACAGAGAATGTCAATTATGTGAAAGTTTCACCTTTTTTTTTTTTTTGTATCAAAACAACAGTGAAAATCAAACCTAGGTGATGCTGGGAATTCTGCTTTGCTACTCCTAAATAGTAATTCCACACAGGGAGGAAGCACAGGCTAACCAGAATATGTTTTACATGGCAGTTCATCAATTACATATGATGTGATCAGAACCAAAGCTCTCCTGTTTTCCCATCATCATCTGCAAAGCAATGCACTGACCAAGTTAAGCACACTTATTCTGACTGAAGTGGGTACTGGTTCTGGTTCTCAGTTCCAGAATTTCTGTTCATACATCAAAAAGGGCTGCCATGGGACATAGTTCTTCTGAGTGTAGTTTCTGCAACCTGGAGGAACTCTGGAGTGCACACATGACCCCATTTAGACAGTTTAGCTAAAGCTGCCACCAAAGACAAAACTAAAATAGACTATATCTGGAACATTGGATGGTCCCACAGAGTCAGTTGAACAAGTCCATTATTCTGTGGCAGCTGTTACTTTACAAAGTAAAGCAATTCATTTTTATTAAAAATGCTCTCATTTTCTGGAAGGCATTGCTGTTTATTGAACWGCACTCTACATCTCTTAAGTAAAACCAATAAGCCAATACTGCTTCTGCAACTACTTCAAATTTTAGTTTTATGAAACACTTGGGAAATTACATGAGCAGTTTTAAGTAAATTGCACAATTTCTTCTTATACTGTCAAGAAAAGCCCTGATTAGTAGGTATTCTSTAGGCATATCCTGTACATTCAGACTGGCCAGTATCCTTCAATATTCACATGTGGCTGTTTGCAGCTGTGAATTAGAACCAGTTAAAAATACAAGGGRAAAGCAGCACTGACTGTCTGGCACTTACATCTGTAAACTGGTAATAAATAAGACACGAATCTTAAAAAAATATTATGCTCTTTATTACACTTTACATGTTAATTGTTCCAAATATTGGAAGGTTTCACACTCAGAAGCTCGAATTTTCTGAGGTGGAGTTACTTTGAAAAAATAATTTTTCTTCCATCCACAGAATTCACATTTTGTAGTGTAGAAGGTCAGCCTGTGTTTCAGTAGTATTCTCCAATGTCAGCTCCTRAGTCCATATGTAGAAGGAAAGATTTTTTTGTGTAGATAATCTGCCATTTTTCTGGTATTTTGCAGACTTTCTATCTCAAAAAATGGAATCTGGAAACAAAACAAAAATGATTGCAGGAAATACTTTTTAATAAACAGCTGGGTAAGATTGATGTTCATTAGGCAGATGCAAAATTACACATCAAATACTTTTTTGTTTCAAAGTTAAAGATACAATCTTAAATATACTATTGATCTGTAAATGACCTGAATAGAGATTACTATAAAAAAAAAAGCGGTATCTATTACAGTTTAAGCTTAATATTACATTAGGCTTATATAACAAGTAATGATAAGTGGAAAATAAAATCTCAAGAAACTAAAAGTAACAGTTTTCATTCAAAGTATGCTTAAAGAAAAATATACTGCTATTAATTCAACAGGCAAAATAAAGGTTATACTCTGTTATGAAAATATTCTTTACAATACATRTCAGCTTATTTTTAACTCTTCTTTTTAAACTCCAAACCTCTTAAAAAAAAGTATTTAGTTAAAAATTCCAATTCTAATGAACTCTTACATAACATTTTCCTTTAATTCAAGATCTGAATCTCAATCACTGAAGAGAAGTACTCTTCCAAACAGCAACTATGTGGCAAACAACACAGAATACACTAACTGATTCAAGGAAGAAAAAGTTATTTCTTTTGCCTCAAAAAGGCAAAACTAGGCAAAGAGAACCTAATATAGGAAGAACAAGACTACATCTGCTTTAGGACTTAATTGAAACTACAGTTTTAAGTATTGTAAATTATTTTACTTGTTTTCTTAGCCAAAGCAGAAATAAATCACTATCTTTGGACTTTACCTGCACAACTTCATAACCAAGTAACTGAAGATGTCTCTGTTTAATAGCTTCTTCTCCCAACAGATTGTGGCTATCAGCACAAAATCTATTCTGACCATCAACACACAGGGCAATTCTAAAATGAAGCATAAGTGTAATATCAAGAAAAACCCCAACAAATCCACAACAATCAGTAATTTTAATCACCACAACTACTGCAGTTCCTAAGAAGCATGAGACAATACCTCCCTCTTAATCCCTCGTTGATTCAGATGTAGGATCAGAGTTACCTAGTTCAGAATAATTTAAATCACTCAATTTAAGTGTGGGAAGTGAAACCCTGAAACTTAGTGGAACTGATCTGGAAAGCTTTTTTATTTGCTCTGAACAAAACTCACCATGCAACTTAAATGAGAGTTTGGTATTTTTAATGCTATGATTAGTAAGCTATTTTGAATTCTTCTAGAATGAAAACCATGAAAAACGTTGCCTCAGTTAGAAAACATTTCAGCAGCTAAATTTATTTGACTTACTAMTTTACCTGTTAAATCCATTAGAGTTCAAGCTGAGTTTAAGCTACGTCTGTTTAAAGTTAAACTTGTACATATGGTTGGCAGCATGGATTATAACTGTATTTTTCCTTTTGGTTGACAAAAATCCCATCAACTTAAACCAAGGTTTGTATATCTAYTGTTGAAAAGCTGCTTAAATCTTCAGTATGTTAAGTATATTTATTTACTTACTTTATTTACTTTATGAGCTATGACTTAAAAAGAAACATTAAAGCTCATTCTGAAGCATTTAAGCATGGGTTCTTGGAAAGAACCTGTATTAGTCTCTGASTCTTGTGAAGGTGTCCTGGTTTCAGCTTAAACCACAACAGAAGGTTGTGCTGSAGAAAGCCTAAACTCTTCAAAGACTTTTGCTTTATTCTCGGCAGTGTAGTTGCAAATACCACACAGGCAGGTTGCTTAACTTTGTATCCAAGACTTCTCAAAGTAACCCTATTAATATACATTTAAACAGCTAATCGTTTCTCAATGAAAAAACCCCAGCATCTGTAGCAAATATCCTTATTATGCACACGTAAATTTGTGAACTCAAACTGGCTTAAACTCTGTTAAATCTGTGCATATACACTCAGTTAGAATTTAGTTTTAGCTTGAAAATTAATTACAGAATATCAAAATAGATGCTATAATCCAAAYAAGGATCACTTGATTCTGACTGTCATTGGGTAAACATATCAACTGTCTGACACTGTATAGTCAGGTGGCAAAACAATGAGCAAAAACCAGATTGTTAATTTTGTCCTTTTGCCAATGCTTTCTGTGTGAGATCTGAACTTTGTTGAAGTCAATGGCAMAACTACAAATAGCTTATTTTTTGCCAAGTTTTCACCCTGGATGCTCTTTCTTAGTGTAAATCAACATTTTACCASTGGTTTCTTTTATTGTCTTACCGTTTGTGTACCTCTTCAAGTTGGGCTGCAGGCAATACAAAACCTTCTTCATCTAATTTAATCTCAATATCTTGTRTAGATGAAAAAAGAAGTGACATTAAAAGTCATTTCTTATAACAAACTTTTTACTTTAATTCTCATCCTCTCAYAGTTGTCTTATTAAATAACTATAATACAATTGCTTTTCTTTTTTTTAGTCACAAAGGTTGGCAAAAGTTGTATAGACTTAATACTGAAAAGTGATAATTACTAACAGTTCAGCCTTTCATAATGTTCACAAACAAAGTAGCATTCCAAGTCCACTAAATACTGTAATGCAGTTAAATGGCACTTTGCTGTGCTAGCTAGGGTCTCTGGAATTCAGAGGGCTTTGGGGAGAGACACAATCTCTCCCTCTGCTAACTTCAACATCCTCGTGCAAACTGACATGCAGAATAATAATCATCCCCCTTTTTTATTTTTTTTAAATCCAACTTTTTCTGTATTTGCAGAATTTAGAATGCCCACAAAGGAAATGAAGGCTTTGGCAACATACACACACAGATATTTAATTACTACTATAAAGAAATTATACTTACCAATTACATAGAAATATGGTGTTGATACCTCTGATGCAAAATATATTCTTTTTTTCAGTAAATAAAGTAATCCTCTCTTCACCCTTTTAAAGAGGTGAACATCAGGAGAACTGTGAAGCGTGGGACTGGCCTTTACTTGGTACTTTGAAAGAAGTTTTGGACCCTGGATAAGGACAGAAAACTAAAGTGAAAAAAAGAGACAACATTTTTGTAACTACTTCATAGTAACACAGCAAAATGTATTCTGTGCATTGCAAAGCCAAGTCTATTGAGAGACCAACACTCTGAGGTATGATTTGCTGGAAACTTAAAATCACCCAAATAACCACCAGAACATCCTCAGGAAGCTTCAATGCTGCCATGTTCATGAGAAATACACAGCTGTTTCCATTCATACAAAATATCAAGTCATTCTATCACATAGAAATGCCCCATATTTTCATCAAGCAAAGTTGATTTGTCCAATTCCAGTGTTTTTAATAGGAAATACACACAACTAAGTATAAACAGCGCCCTAATGACSTTATAACCTCTTGTTAACATCAATTCTCGTTTCACATGTACTGTACCTCATAAAATGGGCACTCCAGGGTGACAGTCAGAAAAAGCTGAGTTAGCTGGGACATAACAACTCTGTTCAAACCAGGAGGCTGAGCTGAAACAACAACATTTAGGTGTGCCTTCAACAAAGTATCTTTACACAAACCATATGCAGCAATTAGGAAAAGCTATTCAGTATAATGTGCAGAAAAGTCACTTAATCATTAAAATTCTCAGTAATTGTTTAAATGAACAGAAAGATCAGAAATTACATAGGTAGAAAAATGAGAAAATTATTTACATAAATATCAATACAAAAATACAAAACTAGCAAGATCTTAATTAAAACTGTCATATTCTTTCACCAAAAAAATGAGGATCCAAAAGATGCAGGACATTCTACATAGAAGAATAAATTTGAGTTGAGGTCTTAGATAATATCTCCTTATAACCACTTTTCCCCAAGTTATAATCCCAGGATCTCATTGTTTCACATTTTTTTTTAAATATTTTTTTTTATCTGCAAGTTGTGGATAATACCAAATAATTTCTGGAGATTTGTCTGCTTTGTAAAAATCAACTCCTTCAGGTATTTCACACTGTTGAAAACTTAACTGACCAAAACTTCAAACTTCTAATCTCTTTGAAAATTTTAGCTTAGTTTTATTAGTAGAGCGATCTTATTAAGTCAGTCATCTTTCTGACATAGCTTACATCTCTCTACAATGACCTTAAAAATGCTTTACTATCAAATAGAGAATAACTCAAAATTATGTTTTGTTCATAACAGTGTCCAAAAGCATTGAAATATGCACTTATTAAAGCCAAGAACAGGCTATCACACAGGGAAAGTTCTAGCAACCTGTATTAGACAGAGGAACACCAGGTCACTGTTTTTTAGAGAACCAGGATTAATTGAAATGATTCTTTTAAGGGAATTCAAGTCTGTGTTTTAAAACTGTACAGTGCAATTTTCAAACTCAACTAAATGACATAACATGAAAGGCACTGGCAACTGTGACAAGGAAGCAAGAGCCTTTGGCCTCCCAATCACTATTTTCCAGTCACTTTGATCAGGTCACTGTTGACTTGACAAATTAAAGTGATAAAAAATAGGTSCTTGACAACAGACAAACTAGATAATTGAAAGAAATGTGGAACAACCCAGGAGAAATTCTGCTCCTTACCTTGAAGCTTTTGCAGAAAATAGGGACTAAATATTTTTGGCAGAAAATTTATTGGGTAACGTTGAATAAGGACACAGGAGTGTAGCAGGTTCAGCAAGGTGTGAGGCTGGAAGTGCCTCAGGTGGGTATGCAGCACAGCTTCAAGCTTCCTAAACAAGGCAGAAGCACTTGGAGGTAGGTAGTTAAGAGTCCCAAACGGGATAATATACGCAGCAATCTGGTCAGTGGTAAGTCTGTCAGCATCGGAAATGAAACCTTCTGCCACTGCATCAAAGATGGGCTTTGAAAGGATCATCTTTTTGCAGCAATAATGCATGACCTTGCTGACTGTTTGAGGATGCATGGTGAGGATGGACCTGGGGACATGTCTTTCCAGTGCCTCTGTAAAAATTTGCAATTTTTGCCCAAAGTATAGGAAAGCTTCCAGTACATTTACCAGTTCATGATCTGTGAAATAGGGAACRTGCTTCACTGAATGTTTACACAGTGCAGTGACTAAGAGAACTGCCCGACTCTGATGAAGAAYCATCAGTGAATTCAGTATTACACTTGCAAAGTTTGGGCTTAGCTGAGAAACTCTCTGTAAAGTGACACTGTTCAGTCTGTTTAGCAAGTTTTGGCATTGTTTCCCTTCCCTCGCAGTCACTTGCAATATCTTATAAGCCACCACTATTTCCCTGGGACTCCACCTCTCAATGCCTCTCTCCTGCATGTGGTGCACAATTTGTTCCAGCGTCGCACAACTTGGGCCTTGTAACTCCAGCAGACTCTCTCCAAGAGAACAGAGATTTTCAGCACTCAGCTGTCCCCTGCCGAGCCGCTCCTCACTCTCYGAAAGCAGGCTCATCATCAGCGTGCTCTGCGGATCTACACGTAGCTTTATCAAAGCCTGCAATGCATTCAGCAGCCCCGTGTTTGACAGTCTTGCGGATTCAAATTCAAACTGGAAGCATAATGCCCTGAAAACTTCATTCTCTAACAGTCCAGGRTTTTTAAGACCACTGTCATCCACCTCAACTTCAGAAATCCTCTGCAGGGCTCCTGAGGCCATAGTATCAGACATGACCTCTAGAGAGCTRAGAAAGTAAAAAATGTCTTTTGACGTATGAAGGTTGCTTAACGTCTTAAAAAATAATTGCTCATCCATCCACACATTATTYGATTTAGTACAATTCCCGATATCACCACAAAGATGCACAGTTTCATTAACAGAAAGTGGCTGTACATGTTTTTTCCTACAAAACAGATACTGAGATTTATCTTTGACACACAGCATCCTCATGGCCAYGGAGCTGCAGTTTTGGGGTTTTGGCTGCCCACTGATGAAGTTCAGCCTTTTGCTTAGGGTCATCAAAGCAGACCTGCTTGCTGGTGTGGTGGATGAATACAACTGGAAACTTTTCCGGCTAATCAAAGCCATATTGAATCAAGTGAGTTCTGAAATGATACCTAGGGGAAGAAAAATAGATATGCAGTCTGGAAAACAGCACCAGGGTCACTAAAATCTCAAAAAAACCCCAAAAAACCCCACTCTTTTTGGTGGCAAAAATATGGGTACGACCCCTCTCCCACGAGCACAAGGCAGTGCAGAGTGCAGAAATGCCGGGAACCCCGTGTGACAGGCTGCCCCGCGCTGCCGCAAGGACACTGAGGCACGCCAATGCTCCCCCGGGCAGGAGACGCGGGGCACCGCTTTGCCCGCCACCCCCGCGGCCGGGGCGGCACCGACGGGGCCCCTCCATCCCCCTCCGCCCCGGC
>CADDXX010000391.1:699571-742336 GCA_902810485.1 Alauda arvensis
TTTTTKGGGYRTGATGATCTCAAAGGTCTTTTCCAACCTAGTTACTTCTTTGCTACTGTGATTYTGTAACATGGAAGTTATCAGATAGGACCAAATGGTACTTAATGGAACTTAGAAATGTTCCCTATGGTTTGTATGGCCACAGCCCACTTATCTGTGTGAAATCATGATGATCATTGCTGTGTGATTGTGATCATGTATACAAAAATTCTCCCACTTGACAAATAAAATGCTGTAAGAACAATGTATTTCAGCTAACTGAGTGCAGTTGTGAAGTATTCTTCATATAGCCTGCTCAAAATGCTGCCCTTGGACATCTGTGTGTGGGACCATAGGATATTTCAGGTTGGAAGAGGCTTGCAGCAAGGTCAGTTGAGGTCAAAGCAGGTTCTTCAGGGCTTTGTCAAATCTGGTCTTGAAAATTCCAAATATGATCATAAGTTGTATCCCCAAAATTACATGTAATTACTTGAAAGACACTCTGTGGCTTAATATAGGTAAAATTAAATTAAATGGTTTTCTGTGTATCCTTGGGAAGAAACAAGGTGGGAGATACAGTATCTAAGGCCATAATGTATGTATCAAATGGCACCTTGTAACTTAACTTGTTCTRTTGCTTGTAGTATAACCTGGAAACAGAGAAGGATCCTGTAGTTATTGTTATTTCCACTACKGGGACAGGAGAGCCACCAGACACTGCCCGCAAGTTTGTAAAGAAAATTCAAGACAAGACCTTGCCTCCTGACCATTTCGCACACCTCCAGTATGGATTGCTAGGTGACTTAGTATTTTCTATATTGTTGCAGAACTTGTGTGTCAGTGAATTTTTTTTTAAATTTATTTATTTCTGAATAGGTGGTTTGGGCTTTTTTTAAGTGCTTATAAAACATTTCTTTTTATAAACAGCAGTTTTATATAATGTCCTCTATGAGCAATCAAGGTAAAACACAAAAATTATCTGAATGAAAGCAACCAATGTAATTTTTTATAGCTTATTTTTCTTTGCATAAAAACCATATGGTATAAGCTAKCTATAATTGTTCGGAGTTTAAATTTCATGTCAAGTCTCTACAGAGATTAGTAAACCATATTAGTTTATTTGACTGTGTGAATTATTGGGCATTTTTCTCTACAGAAGGAAAGGCAGTATAAAAYGTTCTGAACAGTAAAAAACTTTAATCTTCCCATCAATTTAAATTTGCAATAATACTTTTGTTTTGAATGTTTGTGAAATGGTCAGGTTTTTCATAGCTGCATATGTGTATCTGCAAAGMTAAGTATTGTATTAACCCTGAGTTTTATTGTGGCAGAAATTTTTATGGTGTCTAAATAACAACGTGATTCAAGTTTGCCAAGTTAWCAGTCTTTAAATACATTCATGGTATCCATCTAAACTGGTCCAATGAAATGTTTGCTCCAAGTACTGCACTTGAGAGAAAGCAGAAGTCCTCTTAAAAAGAAAAAGGGGGAGAGGGAGAGGAGRCATGCAAGTCTCTTATCTTCCATTTCCAAATTGAGGAGAGACGAGGCCTTGGCTCTGTGTAAGTTCTATTCAACAATATCTAGAACGTCCCTGAGTTATCAAMACTGTTTCCAGCACAAAGCCAAAATACAACTCCATATTTGCTATGGTCAGGAAAAGTAACACTATTCCAGCCAAAACCAGAACAAGTGGAAATAATATCTAGTGGTTTGAAATTGCATGCAAGAAAGGGTCAGGCTGTGAAAAACTCTTGTTAGCAATAGTGAATCAGTGGTGTGAATTACTTAGAGAATTCGTGAAGATGGACCTAAAACCAGTGGTCTTTAGAACTGTTGGGCAAGGATCTCTAAAGGATGATTGATCATTTTTGTGGGGTGGGTCAGTGATTTGGTTGACCTCTTAAAATCTTGGATCTTCCATGGACATGCCTCCTGAGTGCATTGACTGTTTACCTGGTAACAAATAGCATCTTCATCTAAAACAGCTTCACAACAGTTAAGGAGCAGAAAACCCAGTGCAAGTGAAACARCATCTGCAAAGAAATCTTTCTTGCAGAGGAAATTGCTGGACTATATTCCCTCGTGTAGATTTTTTAGCTTTCTTCTTGTTCAAAATCACTGCTATGTTTGATCGGTTTTTTTGCCCCCAAGTTCCTAATATTTTTGAATTTATTTTAATACTCTCTCATGTCTCTCTCTGACATTATTAACAACTTAATCCTGAAAGATAATTTATTTTGGTAATTCACACATAGTTTATCTCTTTTTTTAATCATAGTTTTGCTCTTGAAGTATTTCAGTTCCTTACATTTTTTGTGTTAGGGGAATTTTGTATTTTTTAAAAGCTTCAAACTAAAGCAGTATTCTTCTGAAATGTGAAATATTGAAAGCAAAGTGTTTTCAGAGTATTTCTCTTKCTTACATTTGGGGAGGAGGAGCCACTTTTTCAGCCTTATTTTGGGACAAACACAATTTTGTTTGAAATTCATATACATGTATGTATATTTTAGTGTAGCATCTAAATAATACACTTACATATGCAAGTGTTTAAGTATATATAGATATATAATTATATTTATTATAGAGTCATAGAATGCCTTTGTTGGACAGGGCCTTTAGGATCATCCAGTTCCAACCCCCTGTGGGCAGGGACACCTTCCACTAGAACAGGTTGCTCAAAGTCCCATCCAACATGACCTTGAACACTTCTAGGGATGGGGTATCCACAATGTCTTAGGGCAATCTGTGCCTGTGCCTCACCACCTTCACAGTGAAGAATTTCTTGCTAACATCCAATCTAAACCTACTCTCAGTTTGAAGCCATTCCTCCTTGTACTGTCTTTGTGAAAATCCCCCATGTCTTCTTGTCGGCTCCCTTCAGGTACTGGAAGGCCACAATTAGGTCAGTCCAAAGCCTTCTCTTTTCAAGGCTGAACAAACCCAATTATCTCAGCCTTTCCTCCTAGGAGAGGTGCTCCCTCYCTCTAATCATCTTGGTGCCCTGTTGTGGACTTGCTCCAACATACCTGATTCTTCTGTTTGCCTGCAAGAAAAGTCTGTCCTGACTTTGTGTAGCCTGGGAGGCTGCCTGATTGACAGRTTCCTCTTTCCTTGAATTTGCTAGGTCTGGGAGATTCAGAGTACATGTTCTTTTGTAATGGTGGAAGGACAGTGGACCGACGACTTCAAGAACTCGGTGCCCAGCACTTCTATGACACAGGATTAGCAGATGACTGTGTAGGGTAAGAGCAGAATGGGTTTGGATTTTATTTCTTCACGGTGCAATATTTGCATAGGCATTTGGCTAAATGTTCTGAACTGTTTGAATACAATGCTGATACTCAGCTCCTCATAGAAATGAGTTCTGCCTGAGCACAGTACACCTTTTCAGTCTCAACTGCCATTAAGTAAAACTCCATTTTTAAAGTGGGAGGAAATGTTTGTATTGCCAAGTAAAATAGTATTTAGCAGTTTTAGAAATTAAATAAGTCAGCATATGTAGAGGGATTTGTAAAAGAGGTAGTTTATTTTTTTTTTCTTTTTTATCTTTAGGGGATGGGCAGAGGATCACTTTAGAGTAATTATGTAAGAAGATTTCTCTCTTTGCTGTAGAGGAATTATGTAAGAAAACAACTCCCTGTTCTGCTGTTCTTTCTGGCCAGTAGGCTGCAGTCTTGGCTTAGTTATTTTGAACTGCTGATTATATTGGTTCTGTGCATGATGATGCAAGGCAGTTGAACACAAACATTGTCATAACCATAAAACTTATCTTGTGTTCTGAAATAATAAAAATGGGCCATTAGTGTAAGCTATTGATGTTGCTGTTGCTCAGTGAAATGTTGCATGTTCTGCTACCATTCCTTCAACTTTCTGTCATGGAGTTAAGCATATGAAAATAAAAATGAGAAACTGAAAGAAGAGCAAGGCTGTTATACATTTTAGACTTTGTAAATTTACATAGTGATAACAACTAAATAATTTTTTTGACAAAGGAGTAATCTTGGTAACAGCTGCATATATATATTAAAAATGGAAAGTGAATARTGTTTTTTGCTTTTGTGGTCTTTCATTATTTGTAAATTAACAATCCAGGAAGTCACAATAGTTCATCCATGCATTTCTTCTTTTTTCTTTTCCCCTCCGTTCCCAGTTTGGAATTAGTGGTTGATCCTTGGATTGATGGACTTTGGCTTGCCCTCAAGGAAGCATTACAATTGCAGAAAGAGAAAGAAGGCATGAACAGTGCTGTCGATGCCGTTTCCAGCTCTCTCCCTACAGCTCCACATGCTGTGCATGAACTAAAGCTAAGCTCTGAAGTACAGAACTTAAAGCTAGAAGATGAGGGAGCAAGGGGTTCTGATAYTCTGTCACAGAAACTGGATGACTTCAGTCTTGTGGCTCCAGCTAGAGACACYGAACCTTCACTTGTTCATTCTGTCCCTCCTGTCTCTCAGTCTGCTCTTAATATTCCTGCCCTGCCACCAGAATATATAGAGGTGGAGTTTCAGGACACCCAGGGTGAGGTAAGGACTTCCCTTTGAGTGATGAAAGCCTCCAGCTCTTGTAGGAATATGAGTGTATACTCCTACATAAGGCTCAAAAGAGCAAGTGAATGCTTACATGACAAAGATGTGTCCCCAAATGCAGGAGGCTTTTGAATTTTAAGTAAAAAGTCAATTTATATTAAATGTAGGTGCTACAGTATGGGTTATGGACACTTATGTCAAGATATAATTCAGCTAAATAGTAAGTTGGTATTGCACTGTCAGTAAGGCAAGAATTCAAATCCTCCTTGGCTTATCACAGTGAAAACATCTTGCTGTAGTGAKAAGTACAGTGAAGTTTCTGTTAAAATTTTTAGTTCTGCTAATATTAAAGATTATAGTCTAGTTTTCAGTTATAAAAAAGGGTGGTTGTCTTGAGCCCTGGGAAGTATGAAATGTGCATTTGTGGTTTTTTCCATTSGAACTATTTTTGACATAGTTGGCTAGACCTTGTCAACAAGCAGCTTCTATGTAGGGTCATGTTTGGTTTTGCAGGTATCACATAATTCATGTTCTTTTTTGGTATCACACATTGCAAGAGCAGCTATGGGTATTTTTTGCCAAGCACAGCAGAAGTTGRTGTGTTTTGAAATGCATCAAGTTGAGGTTTGGATATTTCCAAAYGCAGACTCCCTGCCATTTAGAGAAGGCCTGGTACATGATCTCTCCAGTTACTTAAATGATCTTGTCTTGGGCTGTTGGGTCTCAGGGTTGAATTAACAAGCTGCTGCATGCTAATAGCAAAGCAGCAAAGTTCTAAAGCATTTGTGGGAAGTGTAAGATAATACAATTTACCTGAGATCTTCATTTCATTATGCCTTAAATTTATCTTGGAGGGAATACAAATGTAGACAATTACAACAGTCCAGCTGATGCACAATAACTTGACCTGGCCCAAGCCATTAATCACCATGTCAAAATCTTAAGAGAACAAAGAAACTTCCAACTGTTGGTCTCAAGGGATTCACTTGTCTCCTATTTTAAATAGGAAATCTTCAGATTTATRTATATATAATATAACAAATATTCTCCTATTGGTAGGATGATTCCTTTACATTTGACAGAGTACTGTTACAGGCATTTGGTATTCCTCCTGCCCCTTTTTATTTTTGTCTGCATTGATCTCAAATGAAACTTGCTGACTACAGTGAYGGAGAAGAGGGCTGTAGTCTGATCTTCAAGTGACAGCCTTTGACATAAGTGATCTGGTATTATTCTTGGTGCCCATTTGTCATATTTGTCATTTTTACCTGTGTAGAAATGTGGTGTTATAACATGATGCTGTYTTGTAGAGTGGGTTTTGCTCCTTAGCTCTAATTTAAAACTCCTTTTATAAGTTGCCTGTAATAGTAGACCCCAAATGTACCCCAAAACCTTAAGCTGTAAACCTGCAATGGTGTAACTTCTGTTCTTATGTCATTTCTATACACCTTATAATCCTTTAATTGGGCAGGAGTTTTCTGGGGTTTAACATAAATGCCATTCTCTAATTGGCTATTTTCAAGGCAGTTCTTGAAAARTGAAACAGCTCACTGCATGTGATAATAATGTAGGCCCATTAGGCTGTTCAAGCCTACTGACTTTTTGTAATTGAATATATGCCAGCTATTGCTTAGATGTGATTTTTTAAAAAGAGCAAAACACTTTATGTATATAGAAGAATCATGTGTTTCCTTATTGTATTGAGTTGTTTTCTGAGATTGTTTCAAAAGCAGCCTGTACCAACAACAATTCCTGTATGTCATAGTAAGATGTCATAAAGCTGATTTGCATTTTTAGTGTAAGTTTTTGTGTCATCTTTTTCAGAAYCCACATCTGTCTTCACTTACCTCAGAGGGAACAACCTTTGAAGTGCCAGTTACAAAAGCAGTGCAGCTCACTAGGGAAGATGCAATAAAGACTGCATTGCTCTTAGAGCTTGATATTGCAGTAAGTTGGTGATGGCTTTTTCTTTAGTGGGTTAAAATAAAGGGGGRAAACCATGTGTGTTATGTATAATAACTGAGGGRAGAAATTATTTATTTGACTGTTTTAAAGAAAAAATAATTCTCTATACAATAGGATGCTAGCTTACACTGATCCATTTTGTAAATGTAAARTTTGATTTATTTGCAGGAAAAAAGGACTCTGTGGAAGCCAAAACAGGAGTAAAGCATTGATTTAATTTTTTTGTTGTTCCATGGATATCGTAGAGTGAAATACCTTTATGAAGGGAATTTGCAGTGGAGAAAGGCAGTCAGGGAATACTGAAAATTAATAATCTTTCAGTTTATAAGTATGTAACTTGAAGAATATTCAGAAACTGTATAGTAAATTGTGACAGTTCATTATGGTGGGTAATCTGCACAAGTAGTAATTTCGCTAATAGTATCAAGTGAAAGGAATTGTTAGCTCTTGAGCACTGTTTCTGCCTTTGACATTCATTTGCTGTGCCTTGTTAACATGCTGCTCGAACTGTCAACCTCAGTTACCCTCAGTTAGAAAACTGGTTTAGTTTCTTCAATGAAGATCATATTTTGTATACTGGTTTGAAGATGAAAGRCAGGCAGAGAGTGCTCGATATTACTTTACAAGACATCTTGAAAAGGAAAAGATGTTGCTTTTGAGTGGTTTCTCAAATTGATAGACTATTACTTTTGGGATATTGTGATTTTTGGCAGTGCCTTCTGTTGGACTTTCTTTGCCTAATCTGTCTCAATAAACATGAAACGTCTTTAAATCTCAGTTATGAATAGATTCTATTAAGTTTCGAGCAACTGMTTCTTAGAGCAGCATGGTTTTTCTYATGTATTTRTATGTATATATGCATTCTGTCATCAGTATATGCATCACTGAAAATGTAAGCATTTGCTTGCCTTTTTCATGGTCACTCACCTGATGCATAAGGGAAGCAAAATGATGAGAGTATAATTCTGCATGTTCCTTTAACAGACAGAAACTTGAGTTGCACACAAGAGTTTCAGGAGTTGCACACAAGAATCTCAGGCAGCTAAGTAGAATCTAGGTCTTAACATCTGAATTTTCACTGTGCTCTTGCCTGGTTATTTTTCTTTTTCTCTTCCAAAAATAAAACCAATTCTTGTCATTTCTGTCACAATTCATCWAATAGTAAATTGGCAGCAATTTTCTTTTAGTGATGGTGTATCTCTATGAAAAGCTGCATTAATCATGAGGACYTAATTTCTCTGCTCTTCTCAAACCAGAAAAATGTAGAACATCAGTAATTAATGATCTGGGCTGATTATATAACACAACCTCWTAATACGTATTTATTTTCCTTCTGTTTGGGCTGCTCAGCAGTTCTCTAAAGACACTCTTTAGAGTGTCCAAATATTCAAACCAGATAAGGAAAGACTTTTTCTAATTAGTAAGGTTAAGCCTGGAAAGAAAACATGACTGCTTCATTTCTGATGTGCTCAAAACAGCAAAGTGTTAGTACAGTGTAAAAGAATATTTGACTTAATGTGAGCACAATATTAGGACGTTTGTTGTCAGGAATAGGAATGCCTTCATTTGTAGTTAGATTTAATAGAAATGTTTCATGTTTTAAAACAGGATACAGCCTTTGAGTACCAACCTGGAGATGCTTTCTGTGTAATATGTCCCAACAATGTCAGTGAAGTGGAAGAGCTTCTTCAYATTTTGGGACTTTCTGAAAAAGGAGATGACTTTGTTTGTGTAAAAGTTAAGCAGGGCACTAAAAAGAAAGGTATGTCATGATGCACTGGTCATGGACCAGTGCTCCTTTCTGTGTTGGTAGGAGTTGGTGTGCAGTATGGGAACACAGGTATCTGTGTCTTTCCATGCAGGCATGTTAGAAGTCACAGCAATGTGTTAAAAAATATGCATACAAATGCTGCTGCTTGTTTTACTTTGGATGAGTAGATGAGCTCTTGATTGGGARCTGCAGCCTGGCATTGGCATTTATCCATCTTGTTCTTACTCTGTGCTCCTTCATGTTTATGGAGATAAGGYTTTAATCACATAACCTTACAATCCCCCACTTGAAAATAAAATCTCCTTGCACAACACTGCATRTCAATCTGTTTTGCATCCAAAGAGGGCTGCACTGCTCAAGGACAAGCCTCAGTGCTGTTGCAAGGTGCCTTTTATTGGACCTGTAGGTCTATGGATGTGTTCTGCTGAGTCTTATGATGCCATGCTTCAGAAAGAATAGCTGCAGGTTCAGAGTGTGCCTGTGTACTGCCAGCTGGACCTGTTTGAATTATTGCATTCTTGCATTGCAGTTGGTGTCTTAATGGTGCTGTTGAGTTGTGCTTTTATTTCCACAGGATGATGTGATGTAGGGCTCTTTGAGCTAAATCAGTTCTCAATGTGAGATTCCCTGCATCTTTGAGGGCTGCACAAGTTGTCCATTAAATGTGAGATGTGTGATGCCACTTTAATATATTAATAGATGCACATTTTACTTTTTGTTTTTTTTTCTCTCCCTCTGAACTAGGAGCATCTCGTCCACAACACATCCCTGAAAGAAGCACTCTCAAATTTATTCTAACCTGGTGTCTGGAAATAAGAGCAGTTCCCAAAAAGGTGTTTATGTGTTTTTTCTTCTAAAGAGAAATTAGTAATTCTATTCTATGTAGTCTYTTACAGATCTGTCCTTGCTTTGTGTGTAGTTATGGTATCTTTTGGTGAATAAGGATTGTCAGTTTGTATGCTACTGTTTGTTCTTTACTCTGAGAAAWGTCACTTCTGGTAGTTTATCTGGCAGACATTCCTGTTCTATAGTATCTTGATTCATGACTAGTCTGGAAGTAAGTAGAAAAGTATTAGATAACTCAGTGCCAGATAACTGGGAAGGCTGACTGAACCCAGCCCCACAGTTGTTTCAAAGTAAATGCTCTTTTTAATCAGAGGGAGCCGCATCTGTCAAGTTCTATCGCTAAAAAGAGACACATTGCTGTATGCAAATGTACCACAGTGTCCTTTACATTAGCTCAGTTGGTCAGAGCATGGTGCTAGTAACCCTGTGTGGGCCAGTCACTTACTRGAGTTGATGATCCTTGTGGGCTCCTTCCAACTTAYGGTATTGTGTGAAATCTGTGACATYTTAAAACTTTTCTTTAAAATTTCAGTAATCTAGCAGAAGTCAAAGAAAGATTTTTGCTTTTATAGTATTTGTTCTCACAACATTTATGTATTATTTTCCTTCCATTTTGTGCATGTGAAAATTCAAAGCTTCTAACTGAAAATGCATCTGTATTTCTGGTATTGTCAAAACATATTTTAAAGATAACTTTATATGAAAAATGAAGCTAAACAATTGTGTAGTTGGGTCTCTGAGGGAAAATCAGTTTTTGGGAGGACCTTTTTATTCAATTTAGTAGATTTTGCAGCAGAAGGGAATCTTCCTGTTGTTTCAACCTTTTCAACACCATATGTAATGGTTTTGAAAATTTGTCTCAGCAATAAGAGTAGACAGAGTACTGTCCGGGGAATATCACTGAAGCCAGTTTTTATAACCTGTCTGCTGTATTAAGTTTTCAGTCTGAAGTGTGCTTTATGTAGCTCCATACTCAAAGCTATTGTCTGGAAGCTCTGTGGTTGAGCACACATTATTTTCCAAGTATTCCTTTGTGTAGAATGTGTCATCTGATTGCATTTGGTGTTTTCTATCACTTTTCTTTTATGCACTGTGTCTATTTCCATCTTCCTTTTTTTGAAAAAAAACCTGTAACTATTTACATCTGATCTTCACTTTATCTTAAAATGCTCAATTTAACTTTCCTTTAAGAAAAGTTTACGCTACCAGTATGTAGGCATAAAGTATAGAATAAAACACCACAACAACATTAACATGACTCATTTAATACCATACTTTATTTATAGTCATACCTCTTCTAAGATTTTTGTTATTTGTTTCCTGGCTTCTGTAACTTAGCAAATGGTGTTTTGTCTTGAATTCTGTTRTGGAGCTGCCTAACTAAAGTGTAAATAGGGGCATTAAGAACACCTGTCAAAAATCGGGAATTCTGGGGGGAATGACTCATGCCTGGTTTTTTTGTTTCTTCCTCATTCAGGCTAAGTAGGATTTTCTGATGTACTAGCTTGTTGCAGACATTAGAAGAGCAATCAAAAAAAAATAAAAAAAAAAAAGGAGAAATAAAGTGTAGTATCCATTTACCTAATTCCTGTCCCCARGCAACCCAGATTTTTCCCAGCTTTGTGACCATTTTCCCAAATGGACAAGTGTTTTTTACCCTTCACTCTTTCCRTTCTTCCCTCCAGGCATTTTTGCGAGCTCTTGTAGAATGTACCAGTGATGYGGGAGAAAAACGGAGGCTTCAAGAGCTTTGCAGCAGACAAGGAGCCTCTGATTACACTCACTTTATTAGAGATTCTAATGTTTGCCTCCTGGATTTACTTCATGCTTTTCCAAGCTGCAAGCCTTCACTTAGCCTGTTAATTGGTAAAAGACTGATTTAGATTTAATTAGATTTGGTTTCTGAAAATGTGTCAGACTAAATGTTCAATTTCCCAAGAAAGGGGAGCAACTGTTCAGCAAGTTAGCAGCACTAACTTGCTGCTAACATAGCAAGTTAGCTGCTTTAGGAATATTATAGTTTCTATAGTGATCAAGCTGAAACTCTTGTTGGGGAGCAAGAGCTCCCAACTCTGTTCCACAGTTTGTGGTGTTTGGCTTTCTTTCTGCAAACATTTAGGTTCATACCAGTGCTTTGACTCTGGATTACTCCTGTACATAAAAAAGAAAGCATAAGCTGCTTGCAGCATTAGGGTCTTTATGAAATGGTTCATCAATTGCTTACAACTAAAAAAGACATATTTTTACAACTCCTAATTTCTCTGCTTGTGTGGTCTTCTCTTGCACTTGTACCTGTTAAAACAGAATGGTTTTCCCAGTATATTTGTATTTATGTTATGTCTAGCATACTCACTGGGTTCCTGATATAAAATACTCAAAGGATGAGACTACAGCTCTAACCATGTCAAATACATCTGCAATTGYTAGCAGTTATTTTTCAAATTAAAATCCAGAGTTTCTTAATATGCTTCATATTATGAGTAAAAAAATTGCTTTCTGTGTTCTTTCAGTCATCTTGTCCACCCTTACCCAAAATTGCTGAATGGGTTTAGTGTCTTGTTTAAGTGATTTCACTGCACTACTTTTTCTTAACTCTGCCTAGCAACTATCTTGTGTAGTTGAGCACCTTTAAAATATGTAAGGGTGTGCATGTATTGACAAAAAGGGTAGTTCTGCTTATGTACATACATACATAGATATAAATGTGTGTGTGTGATATATATAGGGGGTTGCTTGTTCAAAAAATGCCCTGTGAACTCCTGTGCCTTGTTTTTTCAGCTGAGATTTCAAAACCTGACATAGGTAATCAGTGGTTTGAAACTGAGCTGGCACATCTGCTTCTAGGACATCATATATAGGAAACTTTCAATCAAGCAATCTATTGTGAGAGCTTTTGAGCTCATAGASGAAAGCTGGAGAAAATTAAATTTCAAACTTCACCTCATCTGCTAGCTACTGGCTTCTCTTCTGTACACCTTACAGTCACTTTTGTTTGACCAAGAAGCCGATAAATTAACAGTTATGGTCTCACTGTATAGGATCTTTAATTAGTGTTCCACAAAGCTTAAACCCATTCAAAATAGAGYTCAGGTCTTAATTGCTTGTTTCTGAACCACAAACACTGGATGTTACTAGAATAAAATTACAGTTAAATTAAAAATACCTTGTAATCTGTTGTRGTGTAAGCACTCATTATATGATATCTTCATTGGGGTGAATCAAATAAGTGATTTTTTTCTCTGTTCTTCAGAACATCTTCCTAAATTACAAGCCAGATCCTACTCAGTGTCAAGGTAATGAAATATTCAAATTACATCTTTTTAGTTATTTAGGTATGGGATTTTTTCTCATATGTTTGTGTATGTTATAATCTGAGGAAGAAAGAGGTGTGAAGGAGAAAACGCAGTTGTGACCCTATTGCAAAAATCATTGTTTGACTATTTCAAAGAATGATGTTWTGAGTGTGTGGCAAAGCTTTGGTAAAGCTCTCAAGACCGAGCTCACACACACACGAATCTGGTAAGAATTTGGATTCCCTTCTGTAGACACTGGCCTCTGAATCCAGCCTTAAGACAATTTCTAACTAAGTGTAAATATTATGCAGTTAGCTGAACATTGAGAATCTTGATTCAATTGAAACAGTTTGGGCTGCAAATGAACCCGCTGCAAGATTGTACAGCTGTCTCTCAGGTTTTGGGTTGATTTTTTTAATATTTTTGTCTTTGCAGTTCAAACTTATATCAGCCAGGAAGGCTGTGGTTTGTATTTAATGTTGTGGAGTTCCCTGCTGGTCCCTCTAGACCAGTCTCACGGAAAGGAGTATGTACGGGGTGGCTTGCTGAGTTARTTGTACCTCTACTGCACACCAGTAAAAACTCTCTGGATACAAAAGGAGAAAGCTCTTCAACTGAAAAGGTATGAATATTAGATCTAAAGTCATCAACTGTTGAATTTATACATGTCTGAAACAACTGTGGGTTTCTTAGTTCACTGCTGTGATGTAGTGCAGGTGTTTTGGCAGCATACACCTCAATTTTGCAGTTCTACCCTTCTTCCATATAACATGTCAGAACTTCATTCCTAAAGACTGAAGTTAACTTGTACTTATCTATGCATACCTAAATTGTGACATTTCCCATTACTAAAAGGCCAGAGTTGTTTTCCACCCCTCTGTAGTCCTTAGTGTATCTTGAAAGATATTTTTGTGGACTAAACTATCACTGTGTAATGAAATGGTTGTGACTGTTTGCATCACAGGAGAGTAGCACTTAGTCATTTCCAGGAMACAGTGGCAGGTAATAGGGGAGAAACTGTACAATTCACACTTCTTGTCAGGTCTTCCAGAGTTTGCAAAAGCCAAGTTACTGAGCATGACAACAAGGGACAGTTCATCTGTGGTTTTTCTGATGTGCATCAGTGTTTGGCACAGTTGATATAACTGGGAGAAGGTACTTTTTTATTTTTTTCCACCCCTCATTTCATTTTGTGGTAGAGAATCTGTGTAATTAATTGATTTCAAAGTCACTAGGTGACTTGYTAATTATTTAAAAATTGGAATTCTAAAATGTAATTGATATGTGTGATCCACATATCTTTTCTCCAAAAGAACTACTGGCAGCCTAATCTATATTTGATTATGAAAAATGGAAACAGGCATAAAATTCAGTTGAAAGAAAACTCTGCAATAATTCAAGGTGTCAGTCAGACAAAATGGGAAAAACACTATACAAGTTATCTTAATTTTTAAAACTAATGCAAAGATTAATATGTGCTTCATATATCTTACTCCAGTGTTCACATCTGCTCTTTATTTAAAATTTAATTGGTTTGAAATTAATTTAGGATCAAACAAGAAAAAGAGGTGGATAAAAAGAAAAAAATATTATTACAAAATGAGTCTGGATAAAGTTTAGAACTGTTTCCATCTAGTGCACAAGCTAGAATTCAGCATGGATAAATGTTCAGCAATCCACATAGATTGCAGAAATATATGGAATAACAGTACAAAATAGATGAGTGTGATCTTATGCAAAAATGTATTAGATTAATTGAATACACTTTACAGTATAAATGTGTTTACCATTTGCWGTCTGTTTTGAAAGAATGACCAGTTTGAAATCATTAATAGGGTAAATAGCCTCCTAACTCAAGTGTGATGTGAAGTGTACATAYATATATATAAGCATTGTTCCCCACCAGCAAGAATTATTCTATTTTTTATCATCATGAAACTGGGAAAATCATTCTCTTTAACATTGTTAGGTCTGTAATGAGTAGTGCTAAACCATTCAGATTTACACAACAAAGTTTAAATAACTTGGTCTAGTACCTTTCTCCTTCCTTAAACTTGAAAGTAAATTCAAATCCTTTCATAATTAATGTGCAAAACAAATTGGATATTTGTTTTGTTACTTTAATGGATGAAGCTCTGCTATGGCTGCTGTTGAGTCTTGAATAATCTTTTAGAATTAAAAATAGTAATCTCTTGTTTTCTATAGATTATGTTAGCCATTTCTCAGAGGATAGGTATAAAGCTCCTGTGAAMATATGACTTTCTTTCTGACACAGATATGAAAATTAGAATTACTGTTTATCACTGGGATTATATGAAACATTTTCCAAGATCTTTCAGCTGTTATGTGCCTCCCCTCACCCAAATGCACTTTTGGAAATCACATCAAACTTTTATGAAAATTAAGAATGGAAATTCTTTACCAGTAGGCTTCAATTGACTATAAACAAATCCTGACATCCTACAATGTAAAAAAAAGTTGAATTGCCTTTAATAACAATAAACTAACTTAACTTCCCTTCCAATGCCAACACCAAACTTTAATATTAAGAAACTCATGCCTGTGTGGTTTATCCCAGTTTTCCTCCAGATGGATTGATAGGTTTGTAAATATGGTGTGGTTTTATTTTTTTTTTTTTATTTTTTCTCCAGAGATTTCTGTGAGATTTTATTCTAAATGTCTGTGTGGCATTAAAAATGAACTCTGAAGCTCAGGAGTTGGAAGGGTGTGTGGGTACATATGCTGTGTAAATATCCTGTGGGTTCTAAAAATGTCATGGTGTTTTCACTACTTAAGAATACCCTTCAATTATATTTTATCTAATTTAATTTTAGATCTCTATCTTTCCTCGCCCAAACAATGCTTTCCACCTACCTGCAGACCCATCTGTGCCATTCATTATGGTTGGTCCAGGAACAGGAATTTCACCATTTATTGGTTTCCTACAACATAGGTATGTACCAAGCTGTTACCTGGAGAGCAGCCTTTTTTGTATTGAGGAGAAATCCAGCCTGAGGGTTTGAGTATAAATGCAGTTAATTTTTTTTTCCTTTTTGTAATGGTGGTATGCTGATTGTAAGCAGTCTTAATAATTTTAAACAAGCATTGTGTATTTATTTATTTTTCAAAGTAGTAAAACTTACATTTTCATGTGACTGTAGTTACTGTTGATAGTAAATACATGAGAAATTGGGTGAATTGTAGAAATAGTAATAAGAAATTAAATCCTTTTTCTGTTTGTGTTGCTAGTGGAAGTCGTGTAAAAGGATGATAGGTTTTATGAAGTGTTGATTGGCTAAAGTTTTTTATTCAAGATGCCATTCTTGAGAATTCACATCTATATTAAAAGGCATGATGAGTGTCAAGTTTTCTCCCATATTCTAATTTCTGTGTGGTTTACATTTTGAAGTTTTAAGATAAGGAGCTTGGCACCAGAACCTTCAGTTCAGCAGTAGTCTTGGTGTTTGGGAGTTTGTGTGTGAGGGAAGGTGGATCTTTTATTTTCCCTCTCCAACTCCAGCAGCATAATTTTGCAAGGCAAAGAGATGTTTGTTCAAAAAGTGACAGCAGATCACCAAGAATATGTAAAAACTTGATCATTCTGAGGAAAAGAAGAACAGGAGGAGTGGAGTATTTGAGTGGGAATGGTTCTGAGTTTTAAAGGTAACCAAGACATATTCCAATATGACTCATTAGTTCCAGCAAGATAATGGAGTTTCTTCAGTCCTACAGCAAGTTTTAAAACATTTTATTGAGAGAAAAATGAAATTTTGGCATGATGTTTTTAACTCCATGTTTTGATTTAACCACTGTTATGTACTCCTAATTTTGATTCCCAAATATACCTTTACCTCTCAAAAGTATTTTGCATTTTATTTTAAAGTATAAATGAAATATCTTTCTCACAGTGTAACTAGAAAATGACAGCTAAAACTCCTTTAAATAATACYTCCAGCATTCTTTCAAGAAAATGAAATAATTTTTCTGATGATGTGGTAGTTAATAAATAGTTATTCATAAAATCTAGCAGGTATCTACAGCTAAATGGAAAGACTTGTAAAACTGCTGAGTTTTCCCAGCTGGTTTTACATAGCTTCCAATAAAGGATAAAAGCTAGTGATCTCCTTATTCAGCAGTCAGGATTATTTTTTGAGGTGTTTGGATGTGTCATTCTTGATTATTCCAATATGAAACTGTGGCCAAAACAAAAAATTTGAAGTTGATTGATCTTGAGCTTGTCTGAAAGTGAGTAGTCAAGAAAATCAAATGAGGGTTTGACTTTGATTTACCTAAATCGTTTCAAATTTCTGCCAATCCAGAGGTTTTTTTAATGTACTACTATAGATGAAAATTAGGTTATAGATGTTTCAGATTCTGCACTTGATAAAACAGGACTGGATTTTTTCTGTCTCTTTAGGCAAAAGCTCAGAGAGCAACATACAGACTGGGAATTTGGAGAAACATGGCTGTTTTTTGGTTGTCGGCATCAGGATCGAGACTATTTGTTCAAGCAAGTTCACTATTTAACATCTACTTTGTATTCATGAGAGAATGCTTGTCTCTGAGCTGTTGCTAACAGGTTTTTATTACCTTTCAGAGATGAGCTCCAATGTTTTCTTGAAAATGGAACCTTAACTCATCTTAAGGTTTGTTTCTCAAGAGACTCTTCAGCTGCAGAAGTGGCCCCACCTAAATATGTGCAGGATGCCCTTAGGCTTTGTGCTAAGGAAGTTGCCAGAATCCTGCTGAAGGAGAGAGGTTACTTYTATGTATGTGGGTGAGTAGAGTGGAAATGGACTGTTCAGAAAGACAGTAGCAGAAGTTTGAGGCTTTAGAAAGTCTTAAAGCTGTCTTGAAGAAAGGACCAATATAATGCTGAAAGAGCCTTCCTGGAAGTTTGTTGATAAATGGACAAACTGTTTGAATATAAGGCCCAATGTTAATGTATTCTCCTGCAGGTATAAATGTCAGCTATTTGTATTAAAAATTGCATTATTAATAAGTGAGGRGTTTGGTAGCAAWTTTTGTTGGKTTTTTTYTTCTTTAATATTGGAACTSTGTAGTTATTTAGGAATAAAAATTCATTCAGCAGGTSCATTCRTTTTCTTAAAGAAACCAATTATTCCCTGSCAGCTCAACTAGGGTTGCAAGGTTTTTTACTTACGAATTACAGCATGCTAAAAACTATGTAGTGTTTGATAGAGAGAAACCCTAATTAATGTCAGTCCTCAGCAACAGGAAAACTCTGAGAATCATGCTGTACAATATAAAAGCTACATTTTTGTTTGGGATTTTTTAAATGATTCTTTCCCATATTGTCCTGCCTCTGAARCTATTGATAAATGGAAAAATACACTTATGATTTTCCTCCTCTATTTTTTATTTTCCAGAGATAAGAAGCACATGGCTGATGATGTAAGTGATGCCRTAGTAGACATTTTAAGCATGGAAATGGAAGCTGACAAATTGGAAGCAATGAAAGTCCTGGCCATGCTTCGAGAAGGAAAACGATATTTGCAGGATGTTTGGAGCTAAATGTTTAGCTTTTCCTATATCTTTGTAATACAAAATACTTCCTTTTACACCTGCATTTTTGACTAAAAGTTACTGCCAAAAGTTCTGTCAGTAGTCACACAAAGGTTAACTTCCTTTATTGACCTTTCCAACAGGAATATGAAACCTTTTAAATGACAACAAACCAGGCTGGCCTTTGAAGTGTATGGTTTTTTAGAGATGTTTCATATTGGACTGTCTCAGTGCCTTGATTTTCTCGTCTTAAGATTAAGTTGCTGTATAAACTAAAAACTTSTGCACTTGTACAAGCATAATTGTATGTTGACATTGCATCATGTATCTTTTCCTATAATATATACATAAAGAAGCTACAGAATAAATATGTTACACACTGGTCTGTGCATCATGAAGTACATTACTGACTTCCCAGAATTTACTTGAACACTTCCTAGAAACTTCCTGAGACTRCTTATATTTTTTCTTCTTGTACAGTGACAGTAATTTCCAAAAGGAATGAATGTCCAAGATGTTGCTGGTTACTGAAATAGTTCAACTCCAAAGTTCTCTTTAAATAATTAGCTTTTACATCACATCATTACGTCATGCCTCAAAATTTGCAACACACCATTCTAATTCTTATTAGATCTTCCTGCATAATTCTTCTGAAATTGTTTTCATTCCTGTCTCTGAAATGTTTGTGATTTAATTTATGAGCAAATTCACCAGTTGTGTTGAATTTGTTCGACGGAACAATATTGCTCAGGAAATACTTTCTCAGATTACTAAATTAATCTTCTTACGTTGAAGACAGAAAAGATGGTTTGAAATTAGTTGCCCTTACATATGGCCACCCACTGCAAAATAAAGTGGCTGAAAGCAAATTGTTAAAGTATCTGGTTGTCTTTCTAACAAGGGATATTTGGAGTACAAATAGGTGGAAAAGTAAAAGTAAGTAATTTATGCTTCTCTTCAGAGCCCTGCTGTCTTTCTGCTTTTTCTGACTTCTAAACACCCATGTTGTCCCCTTGATTCCAAGTCATGCTCAGACCTTTAAAGATAAACACAAAGTATGAGTGAATATTTTAGACAAATTATTATTTATTTCCTGGAGGGAATTGTTGTTTTGTTTTGACTTACACATAATCAGAACCACATCACTTACTGCAACTTTTGYTGTTTTCCAATGATTATTACTTAACTGGTAGGTAAATTAAAAAAAAAAATGGAAAAATAAGAATGAACAGTTAGAACTAAATAGTATGTTTAAAGAAGAAACATTCCAGTGAAGTGCCTGGAAATAAGGTTATGATATAACATGTGCAATCATTATTTAAGTAACCTTGGAAGAGATCAACTAAAATTTTGTGCAGGAGTGGTTAAATCAATCTCTGCTAAGTAATCTCTACAGAGAAAGCTCCATAGAGTTTGCAATTACTGTAAACYCCATAGTTTACAGTAATTGCAAACTGCATTTTTTAATCTTTAGCACATAAAGGAGAACAGAAGTGCTTCTTTTTCAAAAGCACTCCAATTGTAAACTTTCRTGGGAATGATGAACACAATGCAAATGCCAACAGTTTGCATCAGTGGATCAGCTTTACATATTTTTTTAAAACTATTAATGAAAAAAAATCTACTGGTATTGGAATAGTAAAGATAAATCTTTTAAGTACCTTCTGTTGGCTGGGCTTYGTTTGGAAAAAGCACTTACTATATCATGTGCATTCTCAGCTAGGACTTAGGGTTTTCTGTTTCACTCAAAAGTGCTTGGAGATTACTGGAAAAGCAGTGATTTTCTGGCTGCTATCTTCAGCCTTCCCCATATCTCTTACAGATATCCATTTTTGTGTCACATCCCACAATCCGGGAATTGCAGTGACCATTCTGGTGACAGTGCAGGTCACTGCATGGCACCCYTTGGGATATTGACAGCTGAGTGTCCTTTTCTGACTGTGTGTGTTGCATTTGGCAGGGTCGATACAGCAGCTGGTATCCATGCATTTCTCCTCTCCTTTATCAGTCCTCTACAAAATCAAAACATTCAGATGATTTAGTGGCAAATCCTTAGTTAAGCATRTGAGCTTTATTAGAACCACAAAAAATGGTTGCAGTTTATTATTAAATTCATAACTGCATGGTGCAAAGTTCAAAGCACATTGAGGAGGAAGTATTACATTGAATGAGAAGGACTTCAGAGATACAAGAATCATGGAGATGGAAAAGACTCGCAGTAAAAGCCATGCTTTTCTTAATTGAATTGTGTCTGTAATTAGATAATACTGGTTTATGACTGTGTTTCTTTTAGAAAAGCATACAGGGTGGGTTTTACTACATTTTCTAAACTTAWGCAGGGTATTTTTTTTTATGTTGTTTCATTTTCTTCTGTTAGAGGAATACCAGGTATCTGTTTTTCCTCAAAATTACAGAATTTGTTGCAGAATCCCTTTGTTATTTAAAAGAAATAGTGAAGATTGTGTRCTGTTACATTTAGGAGGTTTGCAGTTTTATGCTGCTAATAAGGACTGGTGGTTGTGCTAAAGCTGCTGTCCCTGAGAATTCCTTATGGGCTATTTTCTCAGTAGTTTTTAAAAGCTATTCTGAATTTGTGAAAGAGGGTCAATGTTAAAATTTCTCTTTTAAACTACAGTTTTAAAAAGAGGGTTAACTTACCAAAATATTAAAGTCAAGGCAAAKTTTTTTTCAGTTTGCTGCTTCTAAATTAAAGCTGACTTTCTTGCACCTGGAAGCAGAAGTAGTATTGGCATGTTTCYTGCACCTCTTTTTCCTTTTCCTTCCCCCTTCTCTCCCCTTTTCAGGAAAACTAGAATATTGGCAGAAATAGAATGAATATGCTTTTTTAGTAGTTTCTGAAGATACTGAACATCTTGAGAAGTTTCTTTTGAAAAATTACAAGGGCAGATGAAAGAATGGCAGAATCACAGAACATTGCTTGTGTGTCCATTTCAAGGGTTGAACTTACTGARTGCACCTTAGGCATTGAATGACACAGTGGTGGAGGTTGGAGAGAGGTTATTGGGGGTAAAAGCTGATTAGGTCTCAAAGCAAGATAAGCTCATGGAGTAAGGTGGGGGCTGTATTGCAAAGAACAGTTTGTAGGCAATTTTGAAATAGGRAAGTAACTTGTTCCTTTCACCATTTCCAGTTATYCACAACCATGATTTGTGATGAGTCACACCATGTTTTACACATAATTAATTGTTTTGTTCTAAGGAGATTTTGGTCACTGARATAAATCTTTTTGAGTAGTTTTGCAAACACTGGTTTATTTAGTAAAATTGGCTTGTCCTCTGTCAATATTTATTCTGCCCAGCTTTATGAGGAGAGCAGTATCAACTGGTGTGCTGTGCTTGTTGAATCTGTTCCACACAGAAGCCTATTTTTCATCAGTCCTGGGGAACATGTAGTGCGTTGCTGTCTGCTTGTTTTCTTTGGAAATTAAGCCCCAAAGCCACAGTTTTGACTTAACTGTGTTCCAATTTTACTTTTGCAACTGGAAATTGGGAATGAGTATTAGTTAAAGAGAAAGTAGGTTTTGCCAGTACTGTAATTAGGAGTTATAAGTTTCTTCCTTTCTGTCTTTAGTACTTACGTTATTCTGTCTGAGAGCCTAAAGTAAAGTAGGAAATGAACAAAGCCTCCCAGCTCAGATCACTGTCTGATACAGACTGGCATATATGTGTATACCTGGGAATGTTCTTGTCCCCAGCTTTATCCCTGAAATAATGGACTTTTACATGTATTTTAAAATAGCCCCCCAAGCCTATATTTGCCAAAATTTAGTGTTTTCTTTGCATCTGGTTTGTCTGAAGATGGRGCCATATATGGGAATGTGTACATTTTAGTATGTGTGAACCCACAACACCGATTTTTTTAGCAGAGGTCTTGTGTCTGCTTCCCCCAGCCCTGATTTTATAAATGACTACTTATGKATATATATACAAATATATATAAGCAGAAGTTCTGCAAAGTCATGAGCTATTCCTTACTCCTGTGACATCGTTTTTACTCTCCAGTCACTCTCAGTGTAGCTGTACAGCTGATAATTTACACATCAGCTGCTGCTTRTACTCAGGGACATGGTGAAGTCATCTCATGGGGGTTTGTTTGTTTGCTTGTTTTCTTGGTTTTTTGACAAGCTGTGTTTTTGTTGTTTCCATCAACTGCATCCACTGGTAGGTGTTGGCTTCAGATATGTCCTGCTTTTAGGGAGCTTCATGGGACAAAATGATTTCTGTCTTCCTTGCCCAACAGAAATGTCCGTGTGGCAATTTCTTCAGAAGGAAGTGTCTTCCTCACCCCTTCATTCTTCTATACTTATTTTAATGTAGTTTTCTGTGCTTTCAGATTGTTAGGGGTTTTTTTAATAGTGCCCAGCAATAATTGGCATTCATTAAAACTTCTAAGAACATTTACTGGGCAGGTTATTAACTGGTTAGATCATAACAGTGAAGGTGTTACTATTCCGATGTATTAAATGAAAAAAACCCCACCTTAYTCCTGCTTGTTAGGTGTTCCTGAGTCTCCTGCTTGTTTCTTGCCYTCATTCATGCTGCTGCACAGGGCAGAAGATGCATGGAATGCTGCAGTTAGTGGCAGTGGTGCAGGTTTGATGTAGACTCTTCCATTAACCCGTTTCTCACTGCTCTTAGTTACTGTATTGTATTTCATACTCTGAAAATGCCATCTTTTTTGAAAYCTGCCCTGAATGTAATGCAAATTCTTTTCCAGCACTAATATTTTATGCAACCTAATAGCAATTACTCTTACTATACAAAGATGTGTCACATAAACCATATGGAAAATACACACTGCATGTTTTATCTGAATGKTGTGCTGTATCCTTGCTAATGCTGCTTCCCAGATGATAATGTTTCTGTGCTGGGGAGGATAGAAGTGTTTTGTCAGACTCTAGTAGTGTTCATAGCAGACAGCATATCAGGTGCCTATATCTGAAGACTTTGTGCTTTTTAAAACCTTGGTCAACACCATGCCAGAGATTATTTTAAATGTATCGGACTCACAAATACCCTGCAGGTCTAGGTAGTGATGAATTGTACTAAATAGACCTATTCAGTCCATTATTCTGTGGCTGAGTTTTTTAAAATAATAAAAATCACTTACAGCAGCAGATATGAAATGACCTGCCTGTAACTCAGCTTTGAGTTTTATGGCTCCCACAAAGTCATATGCTTGCAACTTTTATTTTCTATAATGTAAAMATTGATGTTCTCATTGCATATTTATGCATTTAGCAGTTTGGTATGTAGATRGCTTTGCACAACCAATTTATTAGTGTCTCAGTTTCACTGGATGGCTTTAGTATAAAAGGGACTTTCTTCTTCTCTGAGTAGCTCTGCCATTCTACATCTTAACCTGGCAGCTTCAAATTTATCCCTGTTCCTCACATGGATCCATTTCATTCACTGCAGTTATGCATCATCTGAGGTGGGAAGACCAACACTGAATCCAGTACTCCAGTTTCAGACATGACCGTGATTGTATAATAAATAACAGCAATATTTTCAGTATAATTTTATATTCTTTTATGGGTTTTGGAGTGTCAAAGAGGAATGAAAATGGGAGAATCACTGCATGCCTGCAGGTGATTATAGGAAGAATATTTTTTCACTGAAAGTTATGATCCAGAAGCCCTGGTCAGTTATGGTAAATAAGAGATGAATCTACATTAGCAGAGTATTATGAACAATTGATTTGGATCTTAAAATTGTACTATTTGATAACAATGGTTTAATAGAAGAACAATAGATAATTTTAATTAATTTTGAGAGTCTGTTCTCTAGTTGAAGGAAATGTGTAAATATAAAAAGCTGCTCAGTATTATTAGAATTGCCCCACAGAAAGAAATCAAAATGCTTTTAAATTGATGGGAAAAAACAGTGTATCAATTTGTTTCATCTCAAAACCCTATTCAAATATATTTCATATTGAAAGAATCAGAGTTTTATAGAAACACAAATTACAGTCTTGAAAAGTTGATTCAGCACCACTACAAATTACATTCACTTTCATTAGCATTTGAATAAATGCTTCACTTGTGGTGGAAGAGGTTTGTCASATTGACAAAGCACTCCAAGCCAATTGTGCTTATTAAAAAAGAAGGGGTTATACTGTTGGTTTGAAAACAGCAGTTTGTAGAGCTCCATCAGTCAGGAATATTCATTTGTAATCTACTTTTAACTCAATTGCATGGATGATTGATTTGGTTTCCTTATTTTTTTTAATGTATTTTATGGTAACCTGCTGGAAGATCAGGAGGGCCGCTCCCAGTGCTTTCTGCTCCATGTTTTCAGTTTTTCACATGTTGTGAGAAAATCACTTGTCCTTGATTTATGAACATCAAACCAAACCAAACCAAAGCAGAATTGTGGGGCTGTGACTACTCAGCGTTTTTGAGTGGAGGCARTGTTGAAATATGCACTTCTGTGTGTATCTATAAATTCTGTGTGTCTGTAAAACCTCTGTTTTCCAGATAAAAGCCAGCTCCTGGCTTGTGATTCTCACAAGTCACTACTTTGAGACTAAGATAATACTGCACTCTCTTTCTAATGGTGGGAACAGGTTCCTGTAGATAAACCTCTCTTTATGGCACCTTTTTGTGTTCTGCAAACATGAGAAAGGAACAGTGTTTTAGCTACCAAAACTACAGTCAAATATCAGCTTGTGGCATTTGCAAGACACTGTTTTAAAGGCAGAATCTCTTTCTCTTTTTTCATGTTACAGTTCCTAAGCGTGTTGGGAAGGGGTGGCATTGCTGCCAATGGACTTGCCAGAGGTACAGCTTAATGGTAATAAATTTTTTCTATTTTCCTTGCCTAAAACAGCTAGAGCAAACACAAAACAGGAGGGGAAGAAATGAACACTGTAATATGTTTTAAATAAATTACTGGATGYCCAAGATTTTCACACACATTAGTTTTTAAAAGATCTGTACCTATGTGAAGCAGAGCACACTGATATTTCTTAAAGCTATTTTTGAAGAATTCCCAAACAGAAACGAAGCCAGGGTCAYTAATTAATCCTGGAAGCTGGAACAGAGCAACACAGACTAACAACCAATATGGTTACATCATGCATTCTCCCCTTTTATTCCTCAAAATGTCTGGTTAAATACAGTTGAGATAGTTTGCAGTTACAGGTGCACACTAATTGGTACAGAGAGTTAAAAGAATGCAAAACAATCCCAATTAAAGGTAGCTACCATAAATCCACCCTAACTATCCTATCTAAAAAATGCACCCACCTTAATCTAATTTCTAACTGCGCCACTAAAGGTTCTCAACTCCCACAGGCCCAAAACCTGAGGCCCAGTTTGGGATAGCTCAAACCTCATTCCAAAGAAACCTCATGTCCACATTCTCTACACAGAAAGGTAATTCCTAAGTAGAAATGAGTATATTTATCTACCCATGGGCAAGTTTGCTAAGGCTCTTACAACTTYGCACACAGAGAGTATTGCATTTTAAGGTAAATGCTAGCACTTTTTGTGCTTGAAAAACTTCCTGCTAAAGTCCATTCAGAACTTTCATTGTCCATAGGCAATGAGAAGAATAATTCTTTCAGCAGTAGTTTGTAGGTGTTTTGCTTTTTCTTTTTATAATGGAGTGTGTAAAACATCTTTTTTTGTCTTTATAGACATGTATGTATATATCCAAGCATAATAAATAAATAAAAATATATGTATATATCTTCAAATATAAATATATATATTTTGTTTTACATATGCATTGCCAAGATCTGCATACAGTTTTTGTCTTTGCTTGATGAGTAAGACATATTTTGGAATATCTGTCTGGATAACTGCATACTTCAGTTTACACAGCTATATATACTAATAAAATATATGCAAACTTTAATTCAGAAAAGGTCAAATGAATGCTTCCAAGAAAAAAATAGCTTCCAGGTAGTTTCCTCCATTTATTSGTATCAAAAGAATATAGGGTTTTTGTTTTTCAGAGAAAAAGAAAGTTATGAATGCACAAATGGTAAATAAAAAGGAGGGCATAAATCTGTAAACTGCCCTACAGATGTGATAGAAATATTTATTTCTCTCATTCATTGTTTCCTACAGTGCCTGCAGCATGCTAGGGGCTTTCAAACACATGAAGAAACACAACTGATCTTGTTCATATTAATCTCACTAACTGTAAGGCTTTTGTAGAGTTTTATTTAATCAAGTGACATTACTGTCAAAATTTAGGAGATTGAAAGAATCTGTATTCAGTGAGTATGTTATTATCAGTGTTTCTGTTTATGTGTTCAACATGTARATTGTGAGTCCACTCTAGATTATCYCTGAAAGGCCATGACAACCYRGAGAGATTCCTGAGGAATCTGGAGGAAAGGAAATAACACTTAAGGATGAACCACAAGGAAGATCTGAATCAGGTCAGCTTTGCCTTGTTCCCTGGGAAGGTCATAGAGAAAATCCTCCTGGAAACCATTTCTAAGGGGAAATTGGTGATCTGGATTAGTTGCCATGGATGGTGAGGAAATAGCAACTGACCAATGTAATAGCTTTCCAAAATAGGAAGACTGGCTTGCTGAATCAGGGCAGAGCAGTGGAAATCATTGGAGCTCAGTTGTAATATGGATTTTACCACTGTCCTACTGATGAAATCAGGTATAAAGAACTAACAGTGATATGGGTTGAAAAGTGGCTGACCTGCTGGTCTCCAGAGATTAGCTCAGCTGGGTGCCTGTCACTGAAGTGCCCCAGGGGAAAATTTTGGATCCAGTCCTTTTTAGCACCTCCTTCAATGCCCTGGACAATGGGGCAAGTGCAGGTTCAGCAAGTTGACAGATGATGGMGAGCTGGGAGTGCAGTGGTGTTTGATAAACAAATGACTGTGCTGCCTTTTAGTGGGCGGCTCTGACAGTGTGGAGCACAGAGCCAACAGGAATCTCTCTTCCAAGTGACCTTAATATGTGGTTGTCTCCAATTTGCATCTGGTAGCACCTCTTACATGGGGTGTAGGTTCACCCAGAGAGCTTTGGACATGGACTTCAGATATTGAAAAGATATTCCCCAAGGAAACTTGCAAATGAGGAGGGCATCCAGTAGAGGTTACCCAAAGCTTGCACACTGGGGAGTCTCAGCTGTTTGTTGATGCCTCTGGTATCTCCAGCATTATGTGATGTCTGTGATCTTTTACTTTACTGACACTTTGTGTGTCCTCAAATGTTCAATATTGCATATATTTGGAAGGGATGGATTGAGGGAGAGGATAGATAGAGGGAGGGGATTTAATGGACCACTGCTGCCATCTATCCAATAGAACCTTTTCCCTGATGTTTGCTTTAAAAATTGCCACATTTGTTTTCTAATAAACCTTCCATGTTGAAATTGAACAGTATTTTCCCATTATAAGATTTTCAGCACAGCATCTTAAGCACTGGTATGTGACTACATGTGATTTGTGCTCCTGCTTTGTTTCGGTCCAAAGCCAGATTAATCRCCTAAAACAAAATATTCAAGGCATGGTATGAACTTCTGAAATTCAGTACATCTGGGGTAATTCATCCCCAGCAGAGCTAAATTAAAAATAAACTGGTTGACTGTGAGTCAGGCTGCAAAAAGCGGGTGCATGCAGGCTCCAGAAAGACAAAGTATACATGCCAGCTGGCCTAATAAACCACATTTTGTTTTATACTTTTACCGCTGGGCTTGTGCAAGGAATGATTACATTGCTATTTTTTGAGTCATTTATTGAGGCTCTGCAGCACTGGAGAAYAGTCAGCTATGATCTGAAAAGAGATCCAGGTAATTGTGAGTTTCAAATGATCACTTGTATTTCCAAGACATCTGAAGAGAATGGTTGATACTTACTTGTAACATTGATGGGCAGAGTAGACAATACGATTTTCTGTTTTATGGCAATAATTTCAATGGCAGCATTGAAGCTGGAATTCTGTCTTTCTTTTCTGGCACTTCTGTTGCAATAAAGTGTAAAGCAGCCAGGACTCAGCAATGGAAAAAGCTTTTCCTATGTATTTCAGAAATAATTGCTGTAAGATCCCCATTTTTAATAGAAGACTCTCTTTGTCTCTTAATTAATTTAATTTTTTGTCTCTGAAGTCATACTGCGCAATATCTGCACTCTGGGTTGTCCTCTGCAGAGGATATGCCTTTCTTTTTCTCTGACAGAGCATTCAGTACAAAGAGATGGAATATTATTGTTCTCTTCAGCACTGATACCTGTAAACTCCTAGTGAATATGATGGAGATAGCCATGTCAGCTTTGGCTTTGTTTAATTCCAGGTTCAAATAATGCCCTGTCAAGGGAAACAAAAAATACACACTCATGATATACACACCTCCAGCACCGGTCGTGAGGAAGATGACAGGAGAACCTGTGTGCCTSCTCTTTCTTATCACCACCCATGCAGGGGGGAGTGTGTGTAAATCATTCTCCAGGCAAGCCAGCAAATAARCAATCAATGATCAATGTAGCATACACAGATTTTTCTTGCTGTGAATCTGCCCTTGGCATATTCATCAGCCTTTTTTTTTAAGAAAGGAGGAGAAGGATCATTAAAGCAGGTATAATGAGTATYGGTTTTCAGTATACATGGTTTTCATTCTCAGTTTTTTGTCTCCTTCCTGCAAGCTAGGGTTGAGAAGATTCCTTGACAGGGTGCCTGTGATTCATTGCCTGGATTGTTCAGAGTAAACACAGTGGCTTTCCTGAGACAGACAGCCCAGTTTATCTCTGCTGGCAAACTGTAGCAGAGGAATACAATGAAGGCAGTTCTGCCACAGRTGGACTTACTTTCTGAGGATGCAGAGGATGCTTTCACTGCTGTCAGGTGCTGTGGACTCTGCTGTCTTTCAGTCAGCTTTAATTTGTGGTTGAAGTCAATAAAAATTCCACCTAAGTCAGCAATATGGGAAATGTGCTGAACAAACATGGTCAGTCACCTGCTTTGAAGGATGGAAGCTTTCTGGCCAGCTGATGTTGCTGGTGAGATACTGTTTTGGAGAGTGCTGTGGGCATCTGCCTTCAGTGATTTCTGTAACCTCTTTGGGAGGGTGTGTCCCCGTGCTGCATGCTGCTGAGGATGTCAACAGCTTCCTGCACTCCACAAACACTTTTAACATGTTACACAAATACAGAATTGTTAATCACTCATTGCCCAGGCCGTGGGCAGTTGCAGCATCAGAGAAAACATTTTGATGGTGTTTACAATGCCTGCCACCTTTAAGATGGGGAATGATRAAAAGGGCAAAATGCTTCTGGAAAAAGCAGGCTGTATGGTGTTAAAAGAAGTTGTCTGACATTATCTTGTAGAAAGAAGAAAAYTAAGGATAGCACAGATTTGCTAGGGGGAAAAATTCTAATTGCTTTAGAGGAAATTGTTACTCTAATTAAAATAAGGCAAAATATGAATATCAGAAGTGAACAGGGGTGGAACTTCTGAACAAATAATACTGTCAATGAGCAGAAATTTGTACTTGGACACCAGTATGCAGTTCTTATGTCCTAAATTAATCATGAGTGCATGGCACAACCTCTCCATAACTTGAGTCTTTTTGTGAAATCACTGGTGAAAAAATTATAACATTAAGGGTGAAACATAACATAAACCCATTGTATCCTTATTACAGATGACTAAATACATTATTTGCAGTGTGCCATCTTCATTGTGTCATGATTAATAATTATTTATTGCTGTGATCCATTGTTGTTTCTTGTTCGTTTTCTAGTCCAGTTAACACCTGACATCTCATTTCTGCAAATTTTGACATTCAATCTGTTCTACCTACCTGCCATTAACTTTATACTTCTCTACTCTGTTCTCACAGTTTTATTTTCCCTGAGTACGTCAGAGACAGARCACAGGAACTATAGCTAGTTTTYMTCTTTTTATTTTTGTGGTTGTATTCTTCTTCTCCCGCGGACATGCCTCAATAGCWTCTATATCATACAGAAAGAGAGCAAACAAGGAGATACCCAAAGCATGACCTTTGTAAGGAGAGTTGAAAGTAGCATGACAATATTCAAAAGTAAGTTAAAGATTGCTTCAAAATAAAACAGTAGGAGCTAAAGCAAAATGAGGCTGTCCATTGATTTAAGATGAGAACCATTTTAGATGAGCTGAAAATGATTGCAAGTCTAGAGACTGTTTAACAAATTTAACCTCAAGCACTTCTATTTATCATTTTTGGCTGGTAGAATTAGCTTCATTTCAGAAGCAATGACAGATGGACTTCTTGATTTATGATATATTTCAGCTGAGGCCTTAAATAGCTTCTTAAAACCCTTGTAGCAGAAATCTTATGTATTGATCTATGGGAGGTTTGATCTCCAACAGAAGGTAAGGCAAATTCCTCATGTAGCCACTAAGTCACATTTTATAAAGAAGATTCATCAATCTTGATGCTCTGTTTATTGCTTTTTTTTAGAGAGATATAATCTTTTATAGTGATACTGTTGTTAATAAGATTAAAAAAAAGAACCCCAACCAAACCATTAATGATTTTAAAAATGTTTTAGAGCAGCACCTTATTTTCCAAGACTGGTCATTTTGGTCCAAACTTGGATTTATACTTCTTCATATGGCTTAATTGTAATGTTTTACAATGTTCATTTAACACTGGCAYCACAGACTCAGAAGCTAGGCAGTGAAAGAGTTTGGGAGCTGGGATTCTGGGCCTGTCTGGGAAACTGTTATGAACATTGGTCCTTCTGCTCTCCCCAAAATAAATACATATCAGAACTTCAAAAGATTTTTCAAGTCAGCTTAATTATTTACACTTTTAACTTTCTTGGATGCACATAGAAGATTGACCCTGTCCTTAGCATTTTAGCATTTATTTGATTATCTTTCACTCTTTTCCTTTCCCACTGCTTTCTCATTGCTTTTATCTATTAAAATATGTGCTAGATTTGATTTTTTGGCAAAAAAAAAAAAAAAAAAAAMAAAGAAAGATTTTAAAGACCTTGCCCACTCATGTAAGGATGCTATACAGGGCATAAAAGAGGATCAGGAATTAACACTTGCAAGTGATGGTGAGGGCATCAAGGAAACTCTAAATCAGTAGCAAAAGGCTGATCAAAGAAAACATGGCCCATTGCTGAATAGGGCAGGTGCTCTGGTGCTATTTGAAACACACTGGGTGGAGATACTTGGTTCTGTTTTTCCTCAGTCTTCAGCAGCACTGTCTTCCAGGCCTCTCCCCTTAAAGAGAAGGAACAGCCAACAGTGGATCAGGAATCACCTGAGATCAATTCATTCACACCCACAGGACTGGATAGGCTGCTTTGAAGCACTGAATAGAGTGGGGAAGATGCCCAGTGGCTGAAAGAAAAGCAAATATTCACCAGCTTCATTTCAAACTAAAAGGACAACTAGAGAAGTGTCAGATTGTTCAGCCTCTCTTTTTTCTCAAATTTTCTCAATTTTCACAAAAATTATGGAGTGAGTCTCCTTGAAATGTAYTTTTGGGCAGAAGATTGGGAAAGTCAGCATGGATTTAACAGAGGTATAGCATGTGAGTTCATTTTAAAATAACATAACAGAATTTTAGATAAGGAGACAGCAGTAGATGTTTCTTACCTTCACTTCAGCAAGGCTTTTTGGCACTGCCATCCACAGTWTTTCTGTATCTTAATTGTTATGAGTTGACCCTGGCCAGCTGCTAAGCACCACACAATCCTTCTTCCCCAGCAAGACTGGAGAGAGAACAGCAAGAGCAAAAGTGAAGGAAKTCATCAATCAAGATCCACAATTTAGCAAGTGAAGGAAAGAAGTGGGTAAACCAACCCCACACCARTGGTGCAAAGGCTCCCCACAGCCCCCAGCTCTGCAATGTCTCACAGCCCTCTGAGCAACAGCTGCCTGAGAAAACTGAGGGTGTGAAGAGCAGTTCTGCTGTGSAAGACATAGATGTTTTGGCAGACCCCAGCTAAATATATCAGTGTGCCCTGGTAGCAAAGAAGGTCCAAGAGTTTCCTGGATTGTATTATCAGCCAATAGGTTGAGGGAAGCAACCCTTTASTCACTACTTTTGAGACCACTTCTAGAATAGTGTCCTGTTTTGGCTCCTAAATCCAGGAAAGATTCAATTGGGGGGACCTAATAGGAACTGTCTTAATATTCAGAAAAAAAAACCCTAACCAAACAAAAAAACCCAGCAGGATGTAGATGAGTTTAAATCCCTATCAGGATATTAACACATGGAATTAGCCATGATTTTTCTTTCATTATGAGGAAAAAGGTWTGCTGAAGAGCGTGGATATGCTACTGCCTAAGCCAAGCATTGTTTCTGCACAGATCATCAGCTRTAGGGAATTCCAAACTCCCGAGGCAAATCGACTTTGCTACACTTTCRATTGCCTCCTGAGTGCCATTAGATGGCTACAGGCTGTATCCTGTATCATGTTTGATATACACTTGCAGGATTGTGCTGAGCCAAAACAACCAGGCGTGAGACCAGCTGTGAGTACAAAAAAACATGTACCTGCTGCACAAAAGCATTTGGATGATCAAACTTCAGTCTATTTGTCTACAACTATTGCTTCTTTTGTGAGAGACAATAAAAAGTGTTGCTCTGRTTTTCTGAATCCTGCCATTAAGGATGCACAGCAGGGTGGATAAAAGCTATCTTACAAACCAGTAATGTAATTTTCTTTAAATGGGGAAGCCAACTTTCATGATTCTTCAATATTTTTGTCTTAATCTTTGGGAAACAAAAGTATGAGGAGAAAGAGAATGTAAGGTATAAAAACTGAATAAACAACTAATTATTTGTGTTTCACTCCTGAGCTTCTGTTTATCTTTGCATGGAAACAAGCAGCTCTGGAGTGCTGCCCTTGCAGTGGGCACTGCTTGAGGCAAGGCTGGTCAGCACCCAGGTTCAGGTCTCCAGGTCACAGGTAACAATAAAAAGACTGAATATTCAGTTGTTATTGAARTAAAGTGCCCTCAGATTCTTCCCCAGGGAGGTTTATCTTTTGCCTCCAACAGTCTAAAAGCTGTTAATTCCGTCACTGCCCCTGAGGGCTGGTGTTTGATCCATTCCACTAAGTAAACTGGAAAATACTAACAGTGAAATTCCAGATATTCTGTATTTTAATTGACCTATTTATTTTTCTTATTTCAAGAGAAAAAAAGTAATGAACTAAACAGAAGATCATAATTCCTTATTTGGTTGAGGTTTAAGGGTGGTATAGTTCTTATTTAAGGGTGGTATAGTTCTTACTTCCCATCAGTACTTGCCTGTTAACATTACTGCACCATGAAGTGCTTGCTCTGGGTCCTAGGTAGTAGAAGGCCATTAGGTACAACCACATAGAAATAGATGTGCAAAAATCAAACCTCTGTGATATGGACTCAGTGAGTTGGTATTAAGTCTTCAGGGAGCAAAAATGTTGCTTATTCCATCTCCAGCATGAGATGCTTCAGGACCTGTACATCGATTTTCCCCCAGAATGCCCAGTCTGTATGAGAGACCCCTATCAGAGTCAGCCATGCTGCTGCATGAAGGTCTGCATAAAGCTGCCTGGAGTGCTTCCTTCAGTGCTGAACTAGTCTGCCCTGACTTATCTAAGGTGAACACAAGGTGTCGGGGTTATCTCTTCTGAGATTAACCCCGGCAGTGTAAATTCTTCTTCTTACTGGCTTATGTTTCGAAAGAAGGAATCGGAGAACGTCTTGATTGCGAACTGCAGATGTTTTATTTTTACATTTCTTATCTCTAAGTTCTTTCTGTCTAGCATGAAGTTCACAAGCAGCTGGAAAAATGGTTTCTCCCCCGCCCACGACAGAGTTTGGGCTTTTATAATCAAAATTACGTTAACATTGTTTTTCTCTAAACACCAATAACTAAAACCYATGTCATGCAGTGAAATTTTACCTTTACTAATCCTAAAAACTCATCACCCTTTGCAAAGAAGGAAGAGGAAGAAAAGACAGGAAAATGTGCTCTTATCACACTGATTTGCTTCTATCTTTTCTCCATTATGTCTATGTAGCAAAATCTAAAAACCCTTYTACACACCCAGTGACATAACAAAATCACACTAATCAAACCCTTGTGATTTCCAAATCCTCTGACAACCCTGACAGTGCTTTTTCCACGGGCTAGGACCAAACACCATCACTGTTTCAGGTACAGGCTAGGGAGGATTCACCCCCCTGTCCACAGGCTCCTGCCCATCAGGAGAACCAGAGAAATACTCTGGTTTCCCACAACAAGGGTGCAGCCTTTTCACTTGGCAAGATCGTCATTTTCAGTGAGATTACTTCAGAAACAGAGGGGGAAATAAACCAGCCATCAGTCATTGACCTTCATTTAGTAAACCATGACCACCTCTTCTGTTCCCACACAGAGGAGAACAAATTTGCCCATAATCTCTATTTCCACATTTTGAGTAATAAAGACGTGTGGTCTACATGAGATTGTAGTCTGAATCTTCCTCCACTGTTAGGTATGGCTTTTTTGTCAGTCTTCAGTAATATTTTAAGAACTCCATCTTAGCTCTTAACAGGGCTGCAATCTTTTGCAAGTAAAGTTAAAATCAACCACTAGCTTGTGGAAGATGTTTCTGCAGAAGAGCATCAGAGGAATCGTTTATGGTCCTATTTCTTTGCATGGGAAAATCATATGCTTTCTATCTGTGAATAAAATTAAAAACAAAACAAAGCAAACAAACAAAAAAAAAAACAGGAAAGAGCAACACAAATGAAAACACTCAGTTACAATGTATCCAGTTATCTTCTCAGATATGGTTTTGGATGATCATCTTGGATGATGCAAGAAAAGAAACAGGTGATGCCAGAATGTCTATGGATAGTTTAGAGAGAGCACTACCTTCTTAAGGTGTATGTACAGTTTGAGTACTGGAAAAGAAAATTCTAGATTTAAAATGTGTTCTATTTTTATTGCCTTTAAATAGATCAATCTATTGCCAACTATAATTGTTAAGGCTCATCTGCCTTCAGGTACTTAGTCAACAGTGTACAATTTTGTAGCTCCAATACTGAGCAGCAAGAAGTTTTACCTGCATGCATTCTTCTTTTTGCTTCCTGGAAATGTAAGAGGTTGGGCTGAGAGACAGAAGGAAAGTGATCCTTAAAACTCAGAAGAATTTACATAATCCAGATTGATTTAAATATGGATTGGGAAGTTACATGTTCTCAATTATTTACAAAAATAAGGTTTGGAGATGTTAAGCATTGTACTTGTGGTAAAGCTTATAAAGCAGTTTTCATTCACAAAGCTGTTGTCATTCACATTTAAGATAGGAAACAAACATGTCTAATATTTGGAAAATTTAATTTTGAGTTCTGTGAGGCCAGAAAGGGCTAAATATTTGTGTCTGTGTTGCAGTCAAATGGTTGCACTATAAAATTTAACAAAAATCAGCTATAATTCAAAATTTGTGCCTTGGCACATAATAACCTAAACATACCGATCACATTTGTATTTATTTATTTTGCATTTCTTTATTGTTTTCATTTTTTTTAGAGCAATTGAATTAGTGAATGACATTTTCCCCTTTCTTATTTTCTCACTATGCTTTCCAGATTGAGTCAGCACAGTTTAAATATCTATCAATGAAATAAGGAAAACTCCTCTGCACACCATTATAGTGTTATGTAGTATTAGCAACATAAAAAACTCGAGGCTTATGTAAAATCTTATGTGCAAAACCCGATAGATTAAGTAATAACATTTCCTATACATTAAAATGTAAAAGTTGCAGCTGAATGGCAGATGAACCCATGAAGCCATGCACCTATTACGTTGCAGTATGATTCTGAAAGCAGTCAGGTTTTGCTAACTGAGCCAAAGCTTCAATCTTTAATACACCCCTGTTCTCAAATATTCCTCAAGTACTCCACAAAAAGCTGAGAAGCCTCAGACAGCATTGAAATTACTGTCTTCACTTTCACAGTTCTAGTGTGGAAAAGGGCCTCTTGGACATTTAGTCACACTATTCTTGTGAAAAAACATTGAGTATGTAATAAAAAGTGAATTTTCTGCAGTTTTTCTTTCACTTAGGGGCAATGAACAAATGCAACTGTTAAAGTTACAAGGCTTCAGCTTGTAAGCCTTAAGCTTGTAATTCCTTCTAGGAGCTTTCTGCTACTCAGAATCCCTGTTTGAAGACTGTCATAACCACTTCACAATCACTTAACTTGGGTCCTGGAGGTTGGTAAGAGCTATTGGTAACCATGTGCTACCCGAGTCAGGCACATTTCACAAAACAACTCTTCAAGAAATCTTTGGACACAAACAGCTKTAATAAATCTGGTTGCTTGAGTGATGGCAGCCTGCTGCTTCTTTCATTTCCATGCTAACCATGCATATGATAGCTCATCCAAAAAACATATCTCACAATTTTGCATTGTCAGACTCACAACAATGGATTCATGGGGACTGTGTGCTTTCAACTTGTGATATGTTTTTGACTGCAGAGAAACACCAAAACTGAATAAAATAAATAATAAAATATCCAAGAATGAAAGCTTTTACAGCTGTCACTTGTGATGATCTTMAGATATCTTCAAAGAAAGTTTTTAGGTGATTACTGCACTGAAAATATTATGTGAATACTTCTTGTATCGATAGCAGACACTAATTCACAGGACYGGATTGTGGGAATTCTCTCTCATCTGTTTACAAAGAATTTACAAGCCATTTTTCTGGCTTTAAATTCTGCAATAAGCCTGCTCTTCTGTACTGACCTCAAGCGTCAACTTGCTGCTGTCAGTGATTATCAGCTGCTTTTACTGCTGTTTAGTTTCTTTAGGTTTAGTATTCAGTGTTATCGGCCTAGTGAATCGACAGATGTGACAGATGTTGTGTCTGTGCTTGCTGCAGCCATAGATAACCACCTAGTCTCTGTAACTAAAGGGGAGATCACTCTATCACAACATTTCATTCTGCTCAACCTGTTTTCTCTGCAAAGGGAGAATTTCCCAATATTGACCTCAGCATAACGTATTCCCAGTTAATAACGGGACCAATTCAATGCCATGCTGCAAATTTATCGCAGCATAATCTCTGTTTATTGCTTTCAGTCATTTTGCAAAGTCTGCATTAAACAGTCTTTTCACTTGCAAACTGACTGAAAATCTTTACAAGATAATAAAGGGAAATTTAAATTGAATGCTGTTGTTAARTGAAGATTATTGACTGTTTCCTTCAGGCCTGGGATAGGAACTGACACAGGATTCTTACTTCATCCATCTGGGTGCTCCTTTTCCATCCTGGGAAAGTATCTTAATCCATYTCTGCACTGATCCTCCTGACCACAAAAGGTTCTCTGATGGCAAAACAATTGCTCTCTAAGTTGAAGTGCTCATTAGAAAATTCTGGAATAACCACTGAAGTTCACACATACAGWTTGGTGTTATTACTTTGCTCTGGAAGGAGGATGCCTCTCTGCAGGTCTCAGGCTGCAGGATGTGTGCCTGGAATCCCTCACTAGGCCAGGGAAATGGGAGGCAATCTCAAAGCAGGCAGGACATGGGGACTTACTGAGGATCTGTGCTGCCAAGGGGGGAACTGTGGGACACAGTGTAAGACAGGCCAGTGCCCAGTAGCCTGGGCTGCATCCAAAGCAGYGTGGCCAGCAGGGTCTGCAGCTGGGGTCTCACCACAGGGAGGGGATTCTGCCCCTCTATTCTGCTCTGGTGAGACCTCATCTGCTGTGCTGCCCCCAGTTCTGGGGTCCCCATCACAGGAAGGACTGAGTCCAGAGGAGGATTTAGTCCAGAAAAGGGCCTCAAAGATGATCAGAGGGATGGAGCACCTATTCTATGAACACAGGCTGAGAGAGATGGGGTTGYTTGGCCTGAAGAACAGAAGGCTCTAGGAAAACCTTATTCCAGCCTTTCAGTGCCTAAGGGGGACCTACAAGAAAGCAGGAGATGGATTTTTTAAGGGGGAATATAGTAATAGAACAAGAGAGAATGGTTTTTAACTGGAAGAGTGTGGAGTTAGATTAGACACTAGGAAGAAATTCTTCACTGTAAGGATGGTGAGGCACAGGAACAGGTTGCCCAGAGATGCTTCAGCCCTGGAAATGTCAAAGGCCAAGTTGGATGGAGCTTTGAGGAAACAGGTCTAGTGGAACTCCCCTGTGGCAGGGAAGTTAGAATTAGATGGTCTTTAAGATCCCTTCAAACCCAAACCATTCTAAGATCTGAATTATTGATGATTTCCAGTTGGACATACTCCTTGAGTATAGGCTATCATCTGCATCTCATCTCGCTGAGAGAGGTCATGGTTCCTGGGYATAATTTCCCAAATTTTCATTTCTCTGTCTCAGGTGCTGCTGTTTCTTCTGCCTTTATGGAACATTAAATTCAATCAGAACTATGAAATATTGGTGTGGGAAAAGTTTGCAGTCTGGGGGATAGAGATCTGTTACTGCCTATTTCTGTAAATCTGTGTGGGCAAGGAAAATCCTACTGCAAATGGAGCATTTGAAATGCTGAGTGGAATTTGAAATGCAGTGGTGGAATCTCTGTTTTGGAGCTTTTTGGAATGTGCCTGAACTAGATCTTAAACAACCTGATAAAGRAGCTGAGATATAATATAGAGAGAATATGTATGACAGAGCATATGACTGTGAGTATTTCTTATCAGCTGTCATCACTGCTGCAGAGAAAGGGGTTGAGGCTGACTAAAACAACTCTGTCAGGCTTTCAACAGTCTATCTCCTAAAGTGAGGAAATAGAAACTGCTGTTTCCAACAAATAAAGGGTTTGCTTTTCTTATCAAGTCTTTTTTATTCTTTTACAGTTGGAGTCCATGTCCATCGTGAGTTACACAGAAATATATAGTTCATAGTCTTTTTTTTTTTTTTCTTGCAGTATGGTGCACACTAGAATGTTTTTGAAGCTCACCATTTGATCTTGAAAATTCTATTTAAATGTGTGCTTTAATTTTAGTCTGCATTTCTCCCYAAGCATAAGGGATTTAGTGTATTTAAATGATTAACAAATATTGGCAGTTAGGTCTTTGTTTTTTCAGCTTGCATGCTAGGTGTTAGCATTATTCAATTTAAAATGATTGAGATAATGATCTCTCYCCTTGTAGCATGTTACTTTATCTAGCCTGAACAGCTCACTTTTCTCTCAGTCAAGTTACATGCCATGGGAGTTTTTGATGCTGATAAATAACAAAATTGAAACACTGGCTGATTTCTTTCTACCTGTGGCAAACTCAGCTTTGAAAAAATATTCCTGGATTTAAATGTGTAAGTGCAATTTTTTCATTATATTTTTGTTAGAAGTGTGTACTAACTAGCAAAAAATAGATTCCATGGGCTTTAAAAGGAAATGTGCATAATAATTTTTAATTGTACTTAAGTAGAACAGTGAAATYAGTTTGATTTTATATTATAAAGAAAATTATATTAGTTTAATTTTTTTCTATATTTGAATGCAATTCTTTTATATTAATAGCTAAAAMTCAGTAAAAGATTTTATTATAATGAGGCTTTTGCTTTACTGTTCAGAAGATATAATTTCACAATATGTTCTTCTAGAACCACTCATGTTTTTAAAATAGTGGATCCCTTTCCAACATTACTTTTTTCTAAGTAATGTTGTGAAAATAAGGTAGCATTGGGAATTCCTAGTTGAAAAACCTCCTTTTCTGGAGGTCTCTAGTCCAACCTCCTGCTCAGAGCACTCCTACTACAGTCAGCACTACCTTGGGTTAACTGTGACACTGTCCTGCTGATTTGCAGTCTTATAAACTGCTAAGGGTAGGGAAGGACATGTACCTATGCATACATCAGTATAATTTTTCAAAGTTTAGATTTCCATTTCAAATTAGACTTTATATTTCCATTTCAAATTTGCAAAGTATAACAGTTACAGAGAGATAATTAATGTAGCAGAGTGAATATAATATCTAATAAATGCTGTTTTAATTTTAGAAAGYTTCACAGTTTTTTGATGATGGTCTTCTARCAAATTGTTCAGGATCTGTTCTAAATCCTTTTGAAAGCTTGGGGAAAGAGCAGATTTAGACGCAGTCAGAGCCACCTGCTTTAGCATCAGCAGAAATTTTCCATGCAAGTACATTTTAGCACGGAGTGCTGATGCACTGAAGGTGAAACACCCTGTGGAAATGTGTCAACACCAATAAAGCTTTCAAAGAATATTAAATACCTTCCTTCTTTTGGGCCAGTTGGKCTGCCAGCCTCTTTCCTCCTCAGCGGGTCACTCACAGGCTGTAATGTAATGAAAGTCTTCCAGATTCCCTTTGGAACCAAACCCACATGTGCAAGTGTTTCACTTCCATTAGGTTTTTTTAACCTCTTGACATTTCCTCCTCTCTGCTGGAYGGATTTGTCTCAGGGTTTGCAGGCAAGCAGCAATTGCTTTCTACCAGGCCTTGATCAGAGCTTCTGTGGGCAGATCTACTCTACAACATCTGTGAAATCCATGGACAGGGGGAGAGGAGCTGCCTTCCTGTACTTTGTGGTGTTCTGCCTCTTCTCAGGTATGGAATAAGCATTGTAAAAATTGTGCAAGATGGCATATGGAATGAAACTTGAGTACAGTAAACCAGTCAGGATATAGGTACTTTTTAGAGGGTAATTCCATGCTTCTGAAACAGGAAGGATTTTTGAACATAAAGAAAAAGTGTGCTTTTAGGCACATTATTTAGTTGGCAAACAAGAAATAAACTAATTTATGAGAGTCTGTAATATTTCAGGGTGTCTACGCTACTTATTATGTGTGATATCTTGCCTGTCTTAAAAATGAGAAGAAAGTTCAATGACTGAAGATCTCATTATATGTTATTGAACCTTTATAGCTTTAATATTTAAACATTTCTGCAATGTCTTGATTTATGGTCAAGAACTGGTCTTAAAAGTATTGCTTATTCTTAGGGAGCAGTTTTGCTTAGTATCCACTGTATCTCCTGATTTCCATTGCTTTCTGCAAATATTACTTTAAATTTTGTAGTATACAATTCTTAATATGTACTGGTATTTTTACTGCATAATCATACATTTTCTCTACTTAAAGAATCGTAGTTSTTGTAGAATAATCAACTGTTACCATCTCTTGCTGAACTAGAAAACATCAACAGAGAATATGCGTGGTGGGTCAGAAATTGCCCCTTTTACTCCACTGCAAAGGGGGAAATAATATATTAAACTGATACAAGTGAAGTTTTTGATGCAGATGGGATAAATGTTTATTTTAGTAGTAATATGAGAGAGATGCATGACCACAAATTKTGTGAYAGCCTGTTAATTGGAATTTCAAAACTTACAGACTTKTTTCTGGTATTAAGACAATGAGATTTTCTAAGAGGAATTTACTCTTGGTACTGTACGTAGGAGTAACTTTTCTGCTTTAACCAAAAGCAGGTTTCTTCTAAGTCCTTGGACACCTTCTTGACACATTCCAGTTTATCCCTGGATCTCCCTTTCACAACAGTTTTAATGTCTTATTATCTGAAAAAGTTTGCAGGGAAACACCACATGGGAAAGAAGCAGAGATTCTGTGGCTGCAGTTACAGGCAGAGATGTGGGTTCTTACCAACATCAAAGGGACTATGATAGCACTCTGTAGATGTTTGAGAGTAGTCAGCACAGATTTATGAAGAGGAAATGGGGTCTGACACAATTTGATGACTGGCTTGGCAGGTGAGGACAGAGCACTGGATGTTGTTTATCTTGAATTTAGAAAGGCTTCCAACTTGGCCTCCTATAAGCTCCCTYTTAGACAAGCTGATGAAGGATAGGGTTGATGAGTTCACAGTGATTGAGAAGAAGCTGAGCTGCTGGGCTCAGACAGTTGTCAAAAGCAGCACAAAGCCCAGCTGGAGGTCAGGCATTAGTGATGTGCCCCAGGGGCCAGTACTGGGTCTGATCATGTTTACCATCATGAATKACCTGGACAGTGGGGCAGTGCACTCTCACCACTCTGTTTGATAATGCAGAGCCAGGGCAGGGAGGTTAGGGATTAGCTAACAAGCTGAATGTCCTGCCTTTCACAGGAAGCTTGACAAGCTGGAGCATGAAGCCAGAAAGAGTCTCATGAAGTCCAGCAATGGAGAATGCAGAGTCCTGCACACTGGTAGGAATTAATGTTAAAGTTTGTGTAACTTTAACAACAGAATAGAACAGGAGGAGCAATACCATGCACCAGCATAAGTTCAGGGTTGAGTGGCTGGTGACCAGCTCTGCAGACAAGGACCTTGGAGTTCTGATGGAGAACAAGATGAACATGAGGCAGCAGTGTGCCCATGCTRCACAGGCTGCATTAGAAAAGCTGTTTCACAGAATCACAGAATATTGGCTTTAAAAGGACCCACAAGGATCTTCCAGTCCAACTCYTGGCCCTGCACAGGACCATCCCCGAGAGTGTGCCTGAGAGCATTGTCCAGAATCTTCTTGAACTCTGTTAGGCTTGGTGCTGTGACCACTTCCCTGGGGCCTGTTCCAATGCTCAACCACCCTCTGGGGGAAGAACCTTATTCTAATATCCAACCTGAACCTCCCCTGGCACRACTTCAGGCCATTCTCCCAGGTCTCCTGTCACTGATCACCAAGACCAGAGATCAGTGCCTGCCTGTCCCCCTCATAAGGAAGTTGTGACTGCAATGAGGTCTCCCCTCAGTACTCTTCCCCTCCAGGCTGAACCGACCAAGTGACCTCAGCTGCTCCTCATACAGCTTCCCCTCAAGGCACTTCACCCTCTTTGTTGTCCCTCTTTGGATTCTCTCTAGTAATTCAATGTCTTTCTTATAATGTAGCACCCAAAACTGCCCTCAGCACTCAAGGTGAGGCTGCCCCAGTGCAGAGCAGAGCAGGACAATCCCCTCCCTTGCCCAGCTCTG
>CADDXX010000391.1:742628-810326 GCA_902810485.1 Alauda arvensis
TTGTAACAACAAAAAAATAGTTGATCTATATAATACTTATTTTGTTTGTTTTGTTTGYTTTWATSAACTGRTTTWATTTATGACTTGTTTTGATCTATTTATTTRCTTTCTAATTGAACTTGCAAAATAAATTTTCATATGTAAAACAATAACATCTCAAGCCAAAGCAAAAGGTATAAGTAGAAATAACTGATTTTGGTTTTAACCTTTGCTCTTTTGAGAGCTATTTTGGCTGAGATGCATCATATGCCCTTTTTTTTTTTCAATTCAAAAAATGATGAAAGACTTCAATGCTTTGAAAAGTGAAGGGGGTTGRCATGCCTTAAGAACTACTGCCACATAATCTGTAAAATCCAAAACATATGATACCAAATTTGATTTTATGAGCTGTTTCTACATCAAGATTTAGTTACTAATAAAATAATAATGGAAGTGGATATTTCATATTTTTGATATGTAGTTTAAGAATAATTTTAAATCATATAAAAATACTGGTTTCCTAGCAGGTCTGTGTTGAAAAGCATTTCAGGGAAAGACAGGGTAGAGTTAGGAAAATGAGAAGTGTAGCAGACTCCTAAATGTACTTTCCACACTAAGTCAATAAACCCCAAGTTTGTTGTGCCCTAAAGCCAAGTGTTAGGCTTAAAGTTTTCCCTCATGTGGCTAAAAAGAAGCAGCACAGTTTTAAGACAGGATCCTACAGGCACAGCTCACGCTTATCAAAAGTTATTCCTTGTCCTCCCCTGTGTCACCCCAGGTCAACAAATAAAGTTGATCCTAAATTAAGTGACCTGCTTCTGGCAATGCTTACTGTCTTAGGATCACACCCTACTGAAAATGTTTGAATTAAAAGGTCCAAACATAAATATTTTATAAACATGTGTGAAAAAACCTTGTCCTAAAGAAACAACCTGCTTTGTTCATTTGTGATGAATTGCTTCAGATTGGCCCCTTTACAGGTGTATGTTTACGTAAAGAATGAAGCAAAATTAAAGTGCCATCAAAGTTCTCTTCATTRTGTGCTAGAAAAACCTGAGCTGTTACGTGTTTGTGTACCCTGTTGTGGTACTCAGATTTGCAGTCTGCTGCTTCTTCATGATAAGCAGACAAAAAATARATGAGACCTTTATTCTTCTGGAAATAGATGGCCTCAAGATCTCTGAGACTTGTTTTCTCTCCYTCTCTGGGTGCCTGGGGACTTGGTTGACTGTCCCCTCTAAAGTTTGCGCAAAAGTTGCTGTTGTTTAATGGGGATACAGGGGAGCAGGTGGTAAATGCAATTGTGCTTCTGCCTTCCTTTATGCAAGCACCACTCTTGGATACAGGGTGTAGAGGAAGCTGGAAGGAAAGAAAGGATCTTCTCTGAGACGCCCAGCCAAGTCACCATCGAATCAATACCTGGAAATTGCAGCTGAGCTATGACATCCAACATTTTGAATTCAATTCCTCTCACAGTACACTATTTGWATCTGCTCAGCTTTCTAGCTTCATGCAAGTCATTATGAGCTTGGTTTTGAGAGAATTGACACCACCTATTCAGGCCTCAGGACAGTAAGGAAGACCAGGTAGGTGTCTGATTAYACCTCATCTAAGTGCTAGAATGTTWGCTGAATTCCTTCAGAAGTGTTAGAAGGGCACAAGTGGAGCGCAAGGAGAAAAACATACATAGCAAAAACATAGATGAAAGACAGCAAAGGCTTAGAARCGCCTCAAGAAGCTGAGTGTGGGCAAAACAAACAGCAGAGCTCTCTATCTTGGGCTGTTACTGACTTATTTGTGCAGAACTATGCCTTACATGGTTTTGAATTTCTGGAAAGGTGCTGTTTATTTAGAAATATATCCCATAATCAACCAACCAGAAGAGGCCCATGGWTGCTATCTGAGCCTGTCTCACCTTTTTGAGTTTCTTTCAGTTCTTCAAGTCTCCCTCATTTTCCTGGAGAAAATCAGTGGAGTTTGTCATGCTTCACTTCACAGGCACTGTTTCTTCCACGCTACTTTTTCATGTCTGTCCCAGAGGCGATGAAATGAAAGAAGCTTCAAAGTGATAGGAAGATGGAATCTCAGAATAAAAGTAGAAGCTATTGCAGAATATTTCTTTTTCAGTATTGTTTATTTAATAGATAAAGGAAATTCATAAAACTATATTTACCCATCTGCCACTTTTTTTCAGATAAGATAATATGTTGGTTGTTGGAGACAATCTAATTTACCTGGCAGACTAAAAATTAAAAAACACAAAATCCCTCACATTTAATTTCACATTCAGTTGCTTTTCTCCTTATATCTAAATAAATAATTTGTTTGAATGATATATGTTTTGGAATAAGGTTATCCCTACACACAGAGGCCTTATCAAAGTACAGCATGTGTATTTGTATTAATGGGATGATTCACTGGCAGGATTTTCTGTCTAGTGCCAGAKTTCTTTATCTCCAGTGATTATTTCTGTCATCACATGCTTTACTTATTTATTTTTTGGCTGACCTTTTGTAAGCATCACCTTTCATTATTAAGTGTTRGTCAGGAAAATCCTGACTTGTAAACCGCACATTTCTTCAGTACTTACAATCCATCAACTGTTGATGAAAAACAGAAAACCTGAAAGAATTGCCTTGTGAGTAAGTCTTTTGTTGAGGGTTCAGAAAACTTGTTTTAATTTGTGGTTTTGCCACACATTTCTTATGTGGCYTCTGGAAAATTGTGTAGGCTCAGAATCCAAGCTGTGTAAATATGATAGTGATAATTTTTTTGCACTTGGTATTAACCTTGCTCCTGTATTACAATGTTTTCAGAAAATGCTATAATTTTTACTGCATTTCCACAATGAAGAACAGTGGTCCATGGACTCCTTTWGGTCCACAGTAACACAAAGGATTGTGTTGGAAGCAGCAAATCATTCCTCTTTCCATATTCAATGGAAAACAATAATTGGGCCTGCCAAGACTTACCCTGTACAGAGTATGGCATTAATGTCTTGTAGAGTCAGCAGCTATTTCTAATTTCCTGTCATTTATCTAAGAATATAAGGAAGATAGTGAAAAAAAATTTTCTTCATCGGTCTCCATGATCATAAATATTAGTGTAATAGATCTGTATCTGAACTGGCAATCCTTTATTAACTCTTCATCGGGGATAACACGCTGTCCCCTGGACAGGACAGTGCTGCAAGTGTGTGGAATGAGTGGAAGGCTAAAATGAGTCCCTGGTGCACCAGTTTGGAGAGAGTGTTTAGTAGGTTTACATGCATTTAATGAAAATTTTGTCCAATGTCAGAAATGCAAGTTGCAAAAATGATCAGATTTATTGAGAATTACATAGAATTCCTCCAGGAAGGAAGAGATCTAATACCTATCTGTATTAATTCCACCTGATGCGTCAAAATGAATCTGAATCACATTCCRTATATTTATTTTGCCTTAAAATAAAATTGTATTTCTGTCTTGAGAAACASATGGATTTACACTCAAAATGTAATTCCTGACTTCCCAGGGAAAGCTCTCCAAATTCAAAGATGAACTAATGAAATAATTTTGCCTTCAAGTTACTTTGAAATACTTAATTTGACTGTCATATACTCAGAATCCAGCACTGCCACGAGCTAATTTCCAGAAAAGTAGTAAAAAGACTGGACTGTTCTACCAGCCCCTATACTACCTACTGTTGGGTAGAATATTCCTTGGCCTCTGTGAAAAGTTAACACCTGAAGAAAAATCCCTGCATCCTCTGGGTACTCACAAACACTGGTAATGATCACTGGGATTTTGCCCACTTTCTCCAGGAGGTGAAGCTTCATGCTGCTCTCCCTGAATCTGGAGAAATCCCTATGGCTGTTTGTGAAGCGGATAATTCAAAGCACTTGCCTGGAGAAAAGTGTTACACATACAGGCTAAGAAYTGGGGAGTTTCACACACAAATCAATTTTGACAAGAGTGGACCAGAAACAAATGCTCAAGTTAGTTTAATATTCTRCCCAAGCAGCCCATGTGGAGAGCTGACAACCACCCTCCTGGCTTGGACTGTTGAAAGGTGTCAAAGAATTTTCAAAATTTGGCAGCACTTTGTGTTACTGCAGTCATTGATCAGACAGGACCTGAGCCCTGGCAGCTCCTGAAGGTGGTTCTGCACACAAAGTCAYGTTAGGATGAAGGCTGAAGCACTTACAAATTTGATTGAAAACTTGCAGCTTTTAATGGTGCAGTATTCAAGAATTCATGTTGTTGTAATTGAAAATCATTGGGGAAGCTGCCAAAGAACTTTTTCTTTACCTGTTAAGAGAGCTTATGGTGCAGCAAATGATTTGACTCACATGATATTCTACTTTTCAAAGGGTTTCTTGCATTTTTTGAGATAATTTTTTTTGTCACTGAAGGAAAGGGAAAGCAAAAGAGATGCTGAAGTATGTATTTTATAGCACTTTGTCAAATCATGCATGGATAGCATTAGAGTTCCTCTGGTTCTGTCTYTTTGAGGTCCTCTGGAGGAGAAATCTTACTAGAAAAATCTACATTGAGAAATCTGGCATCTGTAGCAGGGGAGAGAAAGGAGACTAAGCAAGAAATGGCAAAGCACAAGGATTTAAGGCATCAGCCTGAATTTTAGGAGCAKATATTGCATTGGCAGGAGCTGAAGTAGCCCCAGCATCAAAAAGAACACCTGCTGAACCAACATGTGRAGTCATGTTGGACAATTTCTCACTTGTGGTCTTTGGAACAGAGTAAAAAGYTTTCAAGGAAGCTGCAAAAGTACTACAARGGAAAACAAARGTYATTAGGTGTTATCCTTTGACATAAATATTCTATGCCTATCTAACATATCTGAAATGTCTGTTTCCACACCTTACAGAATAGTTCAGAGTAGTTCATTATAGCTTTTATTCTAGTTTTAGTCTTTATTTAACTATTTCTTTGTTCTTTATTCTGTTCTGTGTTTATGCTGCTGTACATGATGCTGGACTGAGGCTTGCAGTGGGTGAGATTGTAGGCAGCAGCAGAAACCAAGGCAGCCTGGAGAACAAAACTGCATTCAAGGTGCACCCTGCTGTAATTCTTTCCTAATCCTACCAAGGCTGTCATCAAGCTGGAGGGTGATGGCTCTGCTGGGAGATGCAGTGTGCTGTGCCAATAACTTGGATGTGCTGGAATCTGAGAGTCTTTCATTGGAAATGACACACTTCAGRGTACTTGTAAGTGCTGTTACTGAGAGCCTGTCAAAACTAATTTTAATGAAATGACCCTTAGTTAAAGTTGAAATTACTTTAATCAAAACTGAAAGGAGGGAAAAAGCATCTGAAACATTTTTCCACCTACATGAGTTGATTCTTCTTCCCCACTCCCTAGCCAGCTTAATCTCCATTTCCAAAAAGTTCAGTTCTTAAAGACAACATTGTTTAGTTTCTGCAGGTATTTTACTATTAAATGAAAACAAATTTCAAGGCAAAAGAGATGATATCCTTCAGGCTGCTTTACCTCTAGGCCCTGCTAAATTTTCTTTCTTTCTGGTCTCTCCAAGACCGTGCATAACAATAATGTCCAGAAGAAGTATCAGTGATTTATAGCATAATTGATCCAAGAATAGAATAGTCAAATATTCAAAAAGGGTTCATTTTTTCTTTTAAGCTGTACTACATTAGTTTTCTTTGCTCTTAGGGATATGCTACCTTTCCAAAAGATAAYAGTCTGGGTGAAAAATAAAGAATAATTTATTAGATGCATATGATGGAAGGAAAGCAATTCAGCTCAGTCAGTTTATTGTAKAAATTATCATCACCAGGGAGTAGTAGGAAAATGTTCAACCGTCCCCTCAGTAAATACTTATTATTTCTTATCTTAGGTTTATTTCTTATAAAGTTTTACTATAAGGAAGAAGACTCAGGGTTTTTTTTTTTAAAAAAAAGCTCTTTGTGTGCATGAATAATAGGGAATTACAAGGATTATTTTTGTTGGACCACAATGCAAATTTTATCCAAGGGATTTCAGGATGTAACGGAGAGCATCCATTTGTTTGGGACTTTTTTTTTCAGTTTCTGTGTTTTGTGCCTTCAAAAAGCAAGTACGTGGATCAGACCCCCCAGTTCAGATTGTGCTTTCTCTTGGAAGTAGCTGAGACTGTTTCTGGAGGGCTCTTGCAGCCCACAGACAGAGACAAAGGACTGGAGTCTGCATTTCAGAGGAGACACGAGAGGCACCAGATAAAACTCATACCTGAGATATGACAGGGAAACCCCAAAGGCTCAAGAGGATTGTGCAGTTTCCTGCAGMCCAGAAAGTTCTTGATTGCACGGAAAGAAAAACTACAATAAACAGCAAGGGGTGTGATTGATGAGCTTCTAAAATTTCTAGTTTGCTCACTTCTATAATTTAGGGTTTTTTTTCACCTTTTATTTCCTCTGTTTAGAAAGTAAAGTATTCTACATTCTTGGATAAAAGATGAAACCTGCATTCCTTTCTTTTTTTTCTTTTTTCTTTTCTTGGTGTCATTTTAAAACATGCCATTTTTACAAAAGTTCAGTGTAAGCTCATTACTGAGACCACTCAAAASTGTAGTTGTTACAGAGTACTTTTATAGATGTTAAGAGCACTAGMATGCAACTATTTCTCTTACTTATTCTTCCAATAACTCAAATATAAATAGAACACATTCACAAAAAATATAATAAAACATATGTAAAGARCAAAAAAATTTAAATAAATGACCAATGCAGTAAAAAAAAAACAAACCAAAACCCACACCTAATTTAAAATTCTGCTGATTTTGCACATTTCAGTCAGCTGAGTTATTACAAGTCACATTCTAATTTTCCAGCTCTAGCTGCCCGATTCATCATGAAGTGTGGATTCTGCAGTCTCTCCAACACATTATAGGTCTGGTATTTTAACTCACTTCATTCCACYATCTGATCACTGACACAGTAACATAACATTACTGTGAGCATTCTCTTGTTCTTACTCAGGTATTGTTAGGATTAATGTCACACTGCAAGTGGCTTTGTCTCCTGTRTTGGGTTTCTGAATGCATCCATGTCCAAACAATTCCCAGTCACCAGCCCTGGCAGGAAATGTTGATTGGCATTGGCAAGATAGGAAGTGCTCCATTTGTTGTAACCTGCTGTTGAGATGTTAAAGGTCAATTGAGCACAGCTTAATAAAGCAGTTGGGAATTTGCAGTCAGGTCCAAACATGTGATGGTTGTCTTGGCTGGGATTCTGTACTGGGGGCTTTCAAAAGATTCAGACATTTGGCACCRGAGACTTGAGGCTCTCAGCCAAGAGTTGGGATTGCTATTGCAGCTTTCTGCCCTCTCCTGCACAACGTATTCACTCAGCTGTGTTTGATCYTGCAGCTCTTCCTTCTTAAGGGGTCCTCCTGCCTTGCTTGTTTTCTCTCATCATTTACTCAAGAGCTCCTTGTCTTTTTCTCAGTGAAAAGAGGAGTTTTATATCTTCATTTTTATGTTTGAATGGACTTTTGCTGACCCATCTGATGAGTGAAAAATCTGTGCAACAGCTGCCASAGCTTAGTGCAACTTGTTGAGGCTTGGATAAGCCCTTCCCTGCTCTACCTGAAGGCASTAGAAACAGCATAAACAAAGTTACCTTTTTTTCATTATGAAGTTTATTACTTAAAAAAWTTGTTTGTGGACAAATAATTATTAAGCAACATCTAAGACAATAATTCCCATCAAGACARACAGGTGGAAACAGAATTTTCTATCAATGCATGAAATCTTTTAAGGAGAACTATTGACATAAAAGGTGTCATCTTAGGCATTTTTTGTAACAGTGTTCTTTGCTGTCTTCTGGTGATATWAAAAGTTCTGAAGCACTGTGTTAAAAAGAATTCTTATGGGACCTGTGATAATAGTTAGAGATAAATTTCAGTAAAAGCTTGTTTTAGGTGTAGAAGAAAATAGAGCTGATAAACTCTATTTATCAGTTAGAAAATTCCTCAAAAACAATTATTTATTTACCATATGACTCTGTGTGACAGAAAAACTCACATCCAAATAAAAATACACACAAAATACTCCCTTTTTTCCCCCATGTAAACTACTATTCCCAGAAGCTGGGTTTTTCAGAGGACCCCAAGTTAATACGTGTTTTTTATTTGGGTCTTTRAGATTGACTGCTTTTGTTTTCATCCAAAACAACTGGCTACTGCTGCTGCTGGGAATGAATACTAGCAGTGATGCTGTGTTTGCTCTAACACCCTCTCTGTCTTAGTCACATCTTATCGTGCACTGGAAGAATGTAAGTTTGTTTTCCTTTGCTTTACAGTGATGATAAAACTTCTTGAATAGTAGTTCTGGTGGGTCTCTAACTCACAGAAGTTGTTAATTTTGAAAATTCCTTTTTCTAAAAATTCCCATTAGAAATAAACAGGTCAAGAGCATGCAGAATCCAACTGCAGGACATTAAAAAAAATACTTCTTCCTTATCTTCTGCTAAATTCAGAGTGTCTTGAAACCTAATYACTCATTGTGACTTGTATTTCCCATCTGCAGGAAACTATCCTCTTCAGATTGTTCCATTTATCCTTGAAAAGCTATACTGTCTTGCATTTACTTGTAGTTACCCCAAGTCCTCCTAACCCTATGGTGTGAGGTTATAGCTCCCCTTCCCCMCTCCAGATCTCTCTCCTTCCTCTTTGGTGAGAGTGTAGTATATGGAGTATACATGCAGAATGCTTCTTCCTTTCTGGCAGGAGGCAATCCTCAGGAAAGTAGGAACTGGCCTTTCAGCACAATGGCTTTTGCCTGAGAAGCAGAGGAAAACCTGTGTTGCCTTGTTTGAGCCCATTTCAGACAGCCCTCTCTTGAAAGGGTGCAGGGGGTGCTGCATGAGCTGGGTCTCTGATGCCAGAGGCATCTGTTCTTTGCTTACTGAGGTCAGCCCCTCTGCAGCCAGCAGCATTTGACTGCCCTGTACATATAGGCAGCAAAGCAGAGCTGATTTAGGGGGCTCTGAGCAGGTCTTGTGATCACAAGTGTCACATGCAGAAATCCCAGCTTTAGCATTTTGTGGATAAGGGCCAATTTTCATGTGCCTCTGCTTACTCTAAGCACTGGTTTAAAGTCRTATTTCAAGAGAAAAGATTAGAAGATATAGGTCAAAACACTGTAGCAAATCAACACAGTCCTTAAAATCTAGCAGTAGAATTTACTTAATACCAGAGAATTCATGTTTTCCTCACTGAACTGGAGAAGTTAATTCTCTCTGAAAGGCAATATTTTTGAAAAATACATGAGCCTTATTTYCAAAAGCTTCTTGAAAGCCCAAGAAATACCAAGATCGTGAGAAACAATAACAGCCTGCTTGTCGGTGCAAATCCCATCAGCTGCAGCTCTGCAGCTTGTTTTTCCTGTCATCTTGGAAGCAAAGATCATCAGAATGCTAACAAGCCTCCCTTTTYCATAACAATATCACCTGAACCAGGGTTGTGCTACATAGAGTTTGAATGACATGAAGTAATTTTAGCAAGATTCATTAGCAAAATTTAAGCCYTTTGTGCTTTGAAGATCAAAAGACTGTCACAGATATGATCATTCCCATTTTTCATGTTATCACATTCTCCATTTTCACTTTGTACTTCAAAATTATGGCAAATTCTAGTTTTGATAACTCCAGCTACAGCATTTATGATTTTTATTTCATACCTAAGTGCTGAGACCATAAAATCTAACTAACTGCACCCCTTTTATCTGCTCACTGATGACTCTCTGGCTGACATGTTGTTACAAAAGAGTGAAGCTTGAAACCACCTCCATGGGTTTTRAAGGTTGATCATTCTATAAGGGGGTGTTGATGACTGCAAGTTTTGTCTGCAAAATTTGAAAGTGAAATTTTTTCAGGATGTATGTTATGGCAAGCCCTTCCCAGATTTTTCATCCTCAGAACTGAACTCAGAAACTTGTCAGCCCACCATGAATGTTGAAAAAATAAACCAATACAAATGAGACCATCTGATAGAGCACCCCATTCTCCCCTCCCCACATGTGAATACTGCTCTATTAAAACCTGGCATTTCAATCACGGGAGAGGCGCACTGGTGACACAAAGGATCTCCTAAATGGAATAAATGTAAGTGAACACTTTCACAGCCAGACATTAAATGTGCTATATGTGTGACTTAACCTGGACCACGTGACAGACAAATATAAATCTCATTAATCAACTTTGGAGTAGGTTTTCCCCTTTGCATCTAAGTTTTCTCCTTTTTAACAGCAAAAAGTGCAGGGGGAAAGGGGACAAAGAGAGTCTCATTTGCTGATGAGCTATAACACTACAAATCATCAGGGAGAGAGTTCTGGTGTCTGAGCACTCAGAAAAAYAACTACTCAGAAAAAGGGCTACTTTTGACAGCAACATAAACCAGCACATTTTTCTCAGTAAATTAATCACAGTACRTTAAATGATGGCTGAAGGCTGCATCTGTGGGAGACAAAAATGACACTTTCCTCCTACCTAGACAACAAAGTTTAGACAAGCATACAAGTTGCCTGCTGGGTTATTGCTTCACAGCCTGCATGGCTTCTCTAGATGAATTAACATTGCTTCTCTGGATGAATTAACTCTGTGGTGGTGTAAAAATGGTCRTTGATTTGCAACTTCATTCAATACTTTGAAAAAAAACACATGCCAGACACACCAAATAAGGGAGCTGTGGATGCTAATAATGCTAGGCTGTACAGTGCTGAACCCCCAGATGCATTAGGGAAGGCTGATACMATTCCTTGAAGGAAGAAAGACAGGTGAAGGTGTGAGCAGCAACGTTATCACATTTCTTGGAATCTGTTTGCTGAGCATTGTCTCACAGTGCAGAGGAGGCTACAGCCATGCTGGATGTGTTTCTTCACTGGCAGCGTGGTGGGACCATAGGTGAATGCTGAAGGCTTGGGCTGGGCTGCTCTGGTTGTCCTTTTCTCTACAGTGAACATCTTTGAAAGGAGCTTTGAATTCAAATGGCTTTTCCTGTCAGGTTTTCTCTCAGACCAATTCAGAGATGATACTGAATGGTCTCTACTAAATCCTGACCCTACCTATCTTCTGCCACCTTGKCATGATTCTCCTCTCCTCCATTGCCTGGAGGTCCTTGGTTCTGTAGAAATCAAAAATCCATCCCACTTACAATACACAAACTGAACCAGCAGCTCCCAGCTAGCTAGATCCTTTCTASCCTGTCTCCTCCTCTGTCTTGCTGGACTGAAAAGCTCCCGAGCACAACTGGTCCCAGAGCACAACAGCTCTGGAGGGCACCACGGAGTGCAGTGCACAGCCTCCTGAAGAAAGAAACCACTTGTGTCCCTGCAGAAGAAACAACTCAAATCAACTGTGAGTACAGACATTAATTCAGTAATTCACCTGAAATAATAGTGGCCATGTTCCTTCATGAACTGAAATTCAGAGCTTGTGACCTAATCATTCAAGTACCAGGAAGCTGGATATCAAAACAGTCAACTTGTTATGCTATTCTGCACTCCTTTTTGCTCTTTCAGAAATGCTGCACACCAACAAAATGTTACCTCTTCCATATTCTCAAATGATCAAGAAATTTATGTTTCCCTTATCCAGATTAATGACTTACAGATGCTGCATGAATTATTAACTCAATCTGCAGTAAGATTAGCATGGTAGAGTTGCTAGTAGCTCTTCGACACACAGGAAAATGTCTCCTGACACACTCATGTCCCTACATGTACATGCCAACTAACTTACAGCTAATTTAGTTGCAAAACAAATCAAGAGAAGATTAAATAAGGAGGGTCTCTAGTGATATCCAATTCCTGCCCACAAAATATTGCTTCCTTAAGTGCAGTTTGAAGCCAAATGTAAGAGTTTGTAAATGAAGCAGCTAATTAACTGCTCTKGTGGAGGATAATGGGTGGAAGCAGAAGTTTAAAGCAAAACCAGTATGCTCTCTACTGTAATAGACAAAAGCAATGCATTAAGAATGCATCAGTATTTCTAAGTCCATGAGCAGAAGACATCAGAGCCAGGAAATAATGGACAATCAAGTCAACAATTTCCAGCAGCCATTAACTTTCAAAGAGCCTTCCAGATGTTCTCTCAAGGTTCCTCACTCTGAATCAGCTTCTCACCTATTTTTTCTTCCCATTAGTGGCAGTCTGTTTGTTGCAAAGATAATGAAAGGAAGAACGTCCTAGAAACCATGTAGTGGTTCTTACCCAAACCTCTGCTAACAAATTCTTGTGTGACTGACTTTTTAGAAGTGTCAAGTTAACTTCTCTGCTTGGAGGCTTATATTGACTTAAAATATCTCACAGATAAAATGTGCAACTTCACTTTGGTTTGTTTCTTACACCCAGCAGTAGAGAGGTTAACAGCATGAACAGGTTTCAACAGCAGCTCCGGTGCACTGAATTAACAGAATGATTTACTAGATTATAGTATTCAGTAGTGATCACAGCACTGTCAATTTTCATCATCTGTGAGGAAACTACAGATGTAAACAACAGTAAGAATACGGTGTAGGTGTTTCTCTTTTGGTCACAGAGCAGCCTCCTTTTCTTAAGACATACTTCCAAGAAGTTGGACCACATTAACAATGAATTAACCTTGTATAGAGCATCCTGAAGGGTTTCTCATATCAAACAGCACTATATATAAAAAATAACTGTATCTTCATTAATTAAAGCAACCAGTGGGGATGTTTGCAACTGAACAGAMAAGGACCTGTGTTCTGCAAGTTCTTCATCAGGGCATTCCTAAATAGGAAGGAGTAGACAGGTCAAAGAGGATGRAAGGCAGAGTAAGAGGTAAAGCATTTTCCCCCCATAAAATTCCTAATTCTCACATGAGGGAAGGGCTCAACCAAAATTAAATTTGTTAAATTAATCAAGTAAAATCAGTTGGAACACAAGACTTCACACAATTCTCACAAGAAGAKAATTTCAGATGAAGTTCCATCCCAGTTTCCCCAGTTGTTTTGTAGTGGCATGTCCACAACCCAACAACACTTGGTAACTTGAGGCCATTCTTTTTCCATTTAGGGAAGATATTTAACATAAAAAATTTGAATCAGGTAAAGACTTCTTCTTTCTCTCAAATGCTTGTCTTCTCTAGTGATATATGTGTGTGGTTCTAATACACATTTCATTTAAATAGATGAACAGTAACGAAAAATATTTCCCAATTCAATTCTACAGATGTCATTTAATGTCATTTGGGAGAGAAAATGCCAGAAGGTAATATTTTTACTATGTATGAGATGAAATTCTGTTCAATAAAGCAGTTTTTACTGAGTTAAAAATAATATAATTGTCTCCCATTATGAAGAGCTTTCCAAGTTTTACAGTGCTACTACTTCAGTGGCTAAAGTTTTCTTGACTATATTTATTGTAAAAATTAGTAGGAAGGAATATAAGGAATATACACCAGGAAGGACCATTTGATACACTTTCCTGAGAACATTTTCCTGCTGTTGCAGACAGCCAAACTACTTGATCTTTTTCATACACTGATAGAAACTCAATTTTTAACATCAAGTATGTGTTTTCTCCCTTATATCACTCAAAAAGGTGTTCCAGAGCTCACTCAAGTAGAATTAAACCTCTAGATTCAAGCACACGTTTATTCATTAACAGAGAACCATTTGTTCCTGTGACAAAAAAACATCCTTTAACTTAAGTATTTTTCCTCCCAGAGTTCATGCTTCTGATGATATATCTATGGAGTGTAGTCATATCTCTTCTCACTCTTAAAAGTACTTTAAATTTTGCCAAACTAAAAAAAAAAAAAAGAGAGAGGATAGGCTCTTTAGAAGAATATGTTGAAGTTATGCCAAGAAAATGTTTGAGACACTTAATACTTYAAAGCACAAAGTACTCAAATTGTGGAAAGTACAGGACTGTATTTACTCTTATCATTTTCAAATATAAGATATGGCAAAATTATGTGCATAGGAAGAAGTTAGCATGGACACYGTTCTGATGGTGAGGTGGGTAGGAAAATGTGCTGACTTTAGACACAAATTTGGATTATTCTGAAATCTGTTTTATAGAAAGAATAAATATTTGCAGAGATTATTATCTGAATGTCTGGTRCTCATGCCTTGAAAAATTCACTGTACAGAGTCTCACTGGAGAAAACAGAGGGAAGCTCATTTCTCCAGATCTGATCATGTCTTTAAATTTTTATCCTTGTGCTTTGTGACATTACCTTTTAATGGTACTAATGAAAAGTCACTGTAGAACTATTTTCAGGTGTAATTATCACTGGTACCTAGTGGCTACATGAAACTGCACCTGCGACTGGCTAAATTGTATGGTCTACATTTACAGACACAGTATCTGCCAGAAACAAAATGTCAGTTTATGCAAATTAGGCTCAGAAGTAAAATATTTCCAGTTACTTTTGTGGACTTCAGTAGGCTTTGGATCACACTTGAAACATTTTTTCTTTTCTAGATTAGGTCTTGTAATGATTCTGAGTGACAAGCTGCATTTTTATAAATAGGAGAAGCAGCTTGATTTTCTAGCATAATGTAAGATAATATTTAKAATTTTATTGGAAATCAGTGTTGATTTAAATTTCACTTTTAGAGGTCATAGACAACAGGTGGAGGAGACMAGAAATTGTAGAATTTGCATTTTGTTGGATAGATTGGATGCTGAAAGTACTGCCAGACATGCCTTTCTTAAAGGCTGTTCTAATAGTGGCCAGGGTGTCAGCAGTTATGCTTTGCTGTGTTCCTGGAGTATTAAATATTCCTGGATGGCTACAGTTTGGCTTTTCAACAGCAGCTTAGGTACTTTTTAAATAAATGAGCACTAGTCTTCATCACAAGAGAAAGGTTGAACATACTTTTAAACATTATTTGTATGAAATCACCCTGCTATGTATATTTTGTGTTGTCAGGCAAATTCCAAAAGGAATTTRTGTTGTTGGGCTGCATTTGATTAATACTTGTGACAAAACTTGTAGTTTTGTTCAGAAGACACTACTGAAAATTCAATTCAGGATATACTATAGTTGAAATTATGTTTGTCATAGTTTGTATCCTGCAGTAGTAGGCTGGAACACAAGAAGTTAAAGTCTAAAAACTTGGTTATTCAGAATCCCCAAAATGCATCAAACTGCAATTTTTTCTTTTCCTTTAACCAAAGCATGAACAACTGGACAACAAGGTATGAACAGCTCTGTTCATCAAAGTCAAATTACCTTGTTTCTGTTGGATTTGGTAATGAAGTTATGCAAAGCACTGACTAATTTCAGGACTTTTTCTCTCTGATTTAATAAGTCAGGAAGTTTGAGCCTTAGGAAAACAGGAAAACAAAGAGATATGTTTGAAGTATTTTGAAGCCCTTTCCTACCCGTGTGCTCCTTCCAGTCATTGCCACTTCTCATTTTCATTTTTCCTAGATGGTGCCAATGGCTGACAGTGGTCAGACATTTCATTGAATCACAGATGTTGCATGGCTGGAAGGTATCACTGGAAGCACTCATCCAATTACTTACATCAGGGCCACAACCAGCAGAAGACCAGGTCAGTCATGGCTTTGTCCAGATGAATCTTGAAAAGCTCCAAGGAGATTTCCTTAGCCCATTTACTTAGGGGAATTGTTTACATAGGACTCTATTTTTCCATGCCACTGATCTTGCAACTTTTAAGATGAAGCTGACAAGAWCTAGACTATTTTCTTCTATCTTAAAAGCACCAACCTCTTAAAACTTTCCAATTTTTCTATGCTTCTTCTATATTTTTCACTTCATTGATTATAATGCCACCCACTTTCAGAAGTTTCCAAATGAAAAACAGTGTTTCTTCTGAGATTTTCTGTGATGTGTATGGTTCAGTCAGGGTGTTAAGTGTAGCAAAGTAATCTGCATAATGTGGCATTTGGGATCATTATATGAGCTCAACATCTGTGATGTGACAGCTTCTATAATACAAGGCAAAGAACTGTAGTGTTTGAACACAAAAGGCTTCCCTATTTTCAAAATTAATGCAGCTTTTATTTTACAGATAAAAGCATATTAGGCACATACTATTAATTTAAAAAATCTGGGGTATTTCTAAAAACATAGCTGCTGCCTTACTGATGTCTCAGTATCAGTAATTCTGTATGATAYGTCAGCCTTGCTCTGACTTTGGATTTCATTGGCAGCTTATAGTACTCTAGTGCCTGTTGAAAAATATCTGTTTTTTGATTATCTTTCTGCTGTCAACTCCATTGTGCTATCCAAATTCTCAGATCTTCTGATGAATGCTACATGTGTACAGCAGCTATAAATATAAGCTAAAAGTCACACAGAAGCTGTGGACAAAATAAATGCAWAGTCTATCACATCTGTCCATGTCCATTTTAAATATGATCATGGATGAATATGAGGGCAAGGGAGAAACTAAACAAAATGGCAAAATCATTTTGACAGAAAATAGTTTCTCCAGAWTTCTACAAATTATGGATAAAATCTTAGCACATCTATATATAAATATCTTTGAGAGAGTRAGAAGAAATCTGGAGTAAAGGAAGAATTTGTTATGAGTGTTATGAGAGATGGTATCAAAATTTTTTATGAAATCAAGACAAACAACTTCCACTGGTTTTCCCTTGCCCATTGAGCCAGTCACCTCATCATAGACAAGTAGTTCAACTTCACAAACATAGGCTGACCAACCCCAATTACTGACTTTTGCTTAACATGGTTGGAAATGGGTTCTAGGAGGTTTTGATGTATCTTGTCCCCCCAAGGAATGCAGTGAGACTGGCTGTACTACAGCTCTCCTCATCTTTCTTCTTGTTCTTGAGTGATGTTGCTTTTTTTTTCAATATCCATGAAAATTTTCCCCATTCCCACCACCTTTCAGATATGATAATGAGTGGCCTCACAATGCCAACTCCCTTAATACTCAGGATGCATCCTGCAGGTCCCATGGACTTGTTCATTCAAATGTTTCCTGAGTTTACCCTGCTCTGTTGAGTGTATATCTACATTTCTTCAAACTTTCTCATGAGTTGGAGGGTCCTGGTATCCCTGAGGACAATTATAGCCAAAAAATAATCAGGAGATGAGGAAGACATTCAGTACTTCAATGTTTTCCTTGCCCCTTGTCACCAGTGCTTCTACACAATTCAACACTAGGACATTACTCACCCTTCCTAGTTTGCAGATATTCCAGTAAAAGCCCTCATCATCTGTCCACAGGCACAGCCGCATCTGTTCCAACGGCTCTGTGCTACAAAGGGCAACTCCTCCTCTTCAGAGGGTCTCTATTCTTCCCATGGAAAATTTATAAAGCTGCCTCAAGTTTCTAGTCAAAACACAGTTTCAAGATTAGTGAGTGAGGTCAAAAGACAGCCATGGTGTTCAAGGTTTTGGCGTGAGAAGGACAACTTATCTGCAGGTGTTGTACAGCCTGTGAGTGTGCCACTGCCTCTAGAATTTAAGCAGCTGGGTGTTTGTCCAGATTTTCATGCCAGTTTTCCACCTTGGAAAAAGTAAGTGATAACAAAGCTGAGTAGAATCTAAGCGTTCTTTCTTTATTTATAATAGGTMAACAAGCCTTTGATAAGGAGTTGTTAATATAATACTCTTTTAGACCTTGCATTGAAAAGAAACAAACAAGCCACAGTCAGAGAAAACTGACTCAGCATTAGGAGTTGATAAGATAGACRAATTCTTTGCAGTTACTCTGGTTTTCCTGCCATTTCTGTCATTACTTTTCCTGCCTTTTCCTCTCCAAACTGTTTCTAGAGCAATAAAGCACAGGTATGTGTAATGTTACTATATACAAACTTACACAGAAATATTCTTTATTTCATTACTTGAATTATTTATATGTACTTGTATGAAAATGGTGTCTTTTCAGTCTTGAATGAAATAAWTTCACATCTTCCCAGCATTTGAATCTGCTGTGTGCTGCACAGAGCATAATTACACAATTCTCTGACATAATGAAGCAGAATAATCTGARGGTGTTAAAGAAGAAAAAAGCTTTTGGGTAAAAATGCATTTGAAAAGCTAAGAAGGGTGATTTTATGATACAGTGCCTCTTTTCCATACCTATATAGTTAGTATAAAAATTGACAAGTGAAAGGATTTCAATGTGCCTTTCATATGCAGAAGTGGTGATTTCTGCTAATGTTTTGTTATAATGAGACTTATAAAGAACTACATTAGAAATGTCTTTCATGTRCTATGATTTACTTGCAACTAAATTTTTTAGGATATGTTTTTATTACTCACATTATTTAACTTTCTGGGAAATTTAGTTTTCTTGCCATCTCCAATTTGCATTCTGTGCCCATCTTTAGCTAGACTACAATTCCCAAGGAAAGTTTGATGCCAACAGCGTGAGGCATTTCTCAGCACAAGGCAGGACTTCAAGAAGCCTCCCACTGACTGTTGGGAATGCCAARTATCAGAGTCATAATGACACTTAGCCTGGCTACTGCAGAAAAGTGAGACCCACTGATGGGCCTTTGGCGATTTTTTGGTTCTCAGGAAGGAGCACAAAGGCAAGAAGCAGCAGMACCTGAAGGCCCAGCAGCAGCACTCACAGTCTGGGTGTTTTCACACTGAATACAAAATGAGGGTTCCTGGTGTGGCACTGAGTTTGTGCTGACTCAGTACTCCAGTATCAATTACCTGGTCGTGAAAAAGGGGGTAGCAGAAAACACACAGACATGCAATGTTTTTAAAAAAGTCTTGTTTATTAATCCAAATTATGTAGGAGAAGAAAATAAGATTGCTGAGACTACAGTCATGAAATGTAACAAATGGCTCCTCAAAAAGCAGAGCTTTCACTCTGCCAAAGGGAAAGGAACTTTTTGGAGCTTAATCAGTAGTGCACTGGAAAAARCCCTGGCTATTTTTTCTTCCTTTGTTCCTGTTCTTACAGGCACAGTGACCGTCTTTTATCCCTTTTTTATTATCTTCTCAGTGTTTTCCCCGTGTATGTTTTATATATATTTCATTTTGCCTCTGTCACATCCTGAAATCTATTCTACCTAACTCCCAAAACTGCATTTTTTAAAAAAGCAGTGACTGAGTGTGTGGTGTCAGGCACATTCAAATGTTCCCTTTAGCCCCTTCTGAAGAGGTCATCTGCAGAGCGCAGTGGATGGGAGGGTTTGGGACTTGACAACCCCTTTCAAGTGGATGTCAGCAGGCTGCAGAGGGCCCAGCAGAGGACAGGACAGTCAGGGCCCAGTGCACAGAGCTGGGCTTGTTTAGTTTGGAAAACAAGAGGTTTAATGGTAAATAAACTCACAGCAGCCTAAAACTGCTTGAAGGGGACTTGCAGACACACTCTTCTTGATTGTGGCAGGCAACACAAGGGGCAAAAGTTGCAAGCTGCAAGTTGAATAACTTWGATTGGACATTTCTTCCAAGAAAACAGAGAAGTGTGATACCATCTCCATCCCTGGAGTTTTTCAAGACTTGTCTCAGAAACAATGTAGAATCTTTTCTGAGGAATGAGATTGAAAGTGGATGTAACACGAATGTTTCTGGAAGGTTGGGAGAAAAGGAAAGGTTTTACGAAAGGAATCTCTCAAGCACTGCTGACTAAGGMCAGTTCATTCTCTGATCTTCTAGTTTAAGAATCTGCCATAAAAAAATACAAATGACAAAAACAAGTCTCTCACATACACTGAAATAACAATTATTTTTTTTTAATAATGAAGGGGGATTTTATAATGAATTTTGTCTTTTGTGTCAATTTTAGTGTCTATTCCCACAGTCTCAAGAAGTTCATTATCAGAAGCAGGAAACTATTTTGTGTCAGTAAAGATACATTTGTTTAAAGTAAATGTCAGTCTCTAAAAAAAAGGCATATTAGAGAGTGACTGTAGTTAAACTGATAAGTGACTTATTAYCCTTGTCAAGGTTATAGCTAGAAACAGGTTAATAGTGGTCTAATTATTATGATGTAGACCATTTGGAAAGCAAAAATAAAATAAACCATTATATTGTACAAGCTTAAAGAGATTAATGACTTTACGAAATTAAACATAGCAATCTTTTTTCTCTTGCCTTTGTCAGCTGTCAAGTCATCAAACACAATCCAATTTTCTTACAACACTGGAGTTGCACTGAACTACCATTTTGATAAACCCTTTCACATTAATCAACCTCTRTATTAATATCTTCATAGGATAAAACTGAGGTTCAAGTAAATGATCTAGAACTTTGTGCTTTTGAGAATCGCAGGAACTGTRGTTTTAGTGAAAATAGCTCACTGGAGCCATTCCTTTTTGTCATGTCATTAGGGCTTTTCTGAAGAAATAAGTACATCTGATGAGCAAGCAGTGAGTCAGCACAGTTTTAAGCATTTACTCAGAGCTGTAACATTCCAAAACCAAAGCTTAAATTTTTAGRGATTTTATGTGACTTTTTAAACATTTTGATCTTTGACAATTYAAAGATTAATTTCAATAAACATTCCCTCTCAAAACTAATACATTTCTAAGTAACCAAGGGACATGCTAAAGCACCTTTTGGTCCTTTTTATGAGGAAAGGGGAATTAAATTTAATTTTCAATCCCCAGTGACACATTCTCTGATGGAAAAAAATTTATATGATTTCTAAGTGGGAAGTGTGTTGATATGGAGGATTTCTCCCTTTTAGTGGAGAAAATATATCAAACTACTCTTTTAGGAATGTTGCCAAAAACATGTCTTGATAACGGGTAGCATAAAATATGATTTACCTAATCCATTTTAAGGTTTACTAATTCCTGATGGGATTATAAGAACATGTTTGGAACTAGTGCTGCAAAAGGAACAATTTTTACCATTTTATATAACTTTGTTGAAGTTTCAAGGATTTTCCCACTGCGGAGTAAGCTGAGCCAAAACCTGGCAAGGACTGCAAAACCGAGTGAGACAGTGCAGAAGACCTGATGAGCTTCAGAAGAGAAGTCTCAGTTGGAATATGATCTGCTGGTTTGGATTTCTGTTTTGTTTCTGAGATGTAGGTATTCTTCTCTCCATGGAGAAGACTCAGTCACGTCTGTAATGGGCAGCTAAGGCTGCTTACTTTCTTGTGTCTTTTATGGCTTCCTAGTTTTATTTTTGGGTTTTTAAATTTTTTTCTTAATATCCAACATATCATTAACTAAAGCAGAGGCTCTGATCTAGTTCARTTTTGACTTAGATGAATGATCTAAACTCTCAGCTGTGCAATTATTAACTGTTTCTCTGTTTCTGATAGATGAATATTTYCCAATATGTGAAAAACACCATTTAAAACATCCCAAAACCACACACCTAGTTCTCTATAGAGCTGACCCTTGGCTAATCAGAGAGCATGATGACTGCATGATTTTTGTAGAGGACATTGTGGTATTACACTTTGTTAGATTTTTAGTATCTATTGCTTGTGGATRTGTCTACTTGGACTGCAATCTCAGCTTGAATAGGACCAACATCAAATAAAACCATTAAGGCAAACTTTGGTACTTGTTAAACAGAAATGATTTTTATTCTTCCTTGACCCTGCTAAAAATTTTGTCTCAGTGCTATTAATGAAATATTCACTTTAGTTAGATTACTAAAAGTTAAGCATTTTTGTAATTAGCTTTTATGAAGATCCTTTCTTAAATATTATTTATAGCACTAACAGAACAAAATATCATGTCCTACTTCCAAAACAGCAGCATTTTGTTGGTGAAAGGATCTATGCAAAAAAAATATGTAAAGAATTTTGTGATACTTAGAGATGAAAGCTACTTGGTATATATGAGTTGGCAGCAGTARTTGCACCTTCTATGCAGTGTTGGTATTGTGGTCTCCTGAGGAGACAGACAGAGAACATAGACACCATCAGATAAGGCTTAGAAACCACCTCCAGTAAAGGGTACTTTTGATGTCTTCCACAAATATTAATTTTCTTGATATTCTATTCTTGAAWGGATATGAGAGTTAACTGTCAAATAGCAGTTTTGGTTGAAATTAAGATTTTAGTTATGGCCATATATGCCACACAAAGGTAGAAGTTTCAGGAGACAGGATACTCTTATACAGATATTTCTCCAATTGAATTTTATGAATCTCTTTGTTTTCCATAATCATGGATGAACAAAAGTCCTTAATTACAGTAATATTTTGTCTGGTATAAATTTGTTCCTCGTAGCTCATACAGTGCTGTGTTTTGAATTCAGGATGAGAATAATGTTGATAAATCAAAATGTTTTAATTGTTGCTACAYTGTGCTAAAATAAAATCAAAGACTTCACTTTTCACACCACTTTGCCTGTGAGGAGGCTGGGGAGCACAAGAAACTAAAAATCGGAACCATCAGGACAGCTGACCCAAACTGGAGACAGGAATATTCCATACCATATGCCCAGTTTATAAACTAGTGGGAAAGCTGTCTGGGAGGCTGCTGCTTGTCACTGGCTTGGCACCAGCTGGTAGGTGGTGACAAATTCCATAGTATTTCACTTGTTTTGTATATTCTAACTCTGCACTATGATGATGATGATGATGATGATGATTTTACCTCTTCCTTTTTTCTCCTACTAAATTATCTTCATCTCAAGCCATACATTTTACATTTTTGTTCCCTTGTACTCTCTACCATTATGCTGCAGGAGCAAGTGGAGGTGGTGGGAAGAAGGCTGAGCAAGCAAGAGGCTGTGTCMTGTTTATCTTCCTGCTGGCTTGAACCAAAACTGTCCTTTTTGGCATCCAACATGAGGCAGGAAAGGTTGAGATATTGGCAGAACTTATGAGAACCTGTTAAACCAAATTTGTTAAGAGCATTCATTATRTTAGTTTGGTAGTTGCTGGTTACTGGGTGGTCAGTAGAGAAAACTGCAGCTTTTGCTTCAATACTCCTGTTAGGAAATCATGATCATCCTGGCCCTTCCTTAAATACCCACACTTTTATTCCTCCCTGAAGATTTAAAGATGCAAAAATCTGTCTGTCACATGATTTTCGGTTTTCTAAGAAGAAAAGAGAACTTAATCAAGAGAGTGCCAACTTTGCAGATATTTTGTATAAATATGGTTATTTACATAGACTCATTTCTTGGCCCAAGTCAGATTTTTAATCCTGTGCTATCTGCCTCTATTAGATGAATACAGATACAAATGTAAATTTCATTTTCTCTTTTTGAAGGACACCTTGTAATGAGATTATCCATAAACTGATCTTTGCTATGTGTCTGCCCCTGTTAGCTTTTACTGCCGGGTGCCAAATAAATGCATGCATTATCTTTTGAATTTGTGGCAGTATGAACTCATGAGCACTGTTTGCCTAATAATTTTATTCTCAAAATGGTAGCCTTTTCTGCCACTTATCAGTTAGGTTTTGCTTAATCCTCACTATTTTCCTTCTTTGCTTTTTTAAAATGGGAAATGATAAAAACGAAGAGCTGGGATGAAATGCCCATGTTTTTTATAATAATTTTTATATTTATGAATTCAAAGAGATAATCAGCACTTGAAAGTAACCAGCAACAACAACAACAACAACAACAACAAAAGGCTTAAAGATGGCTCAGCAATAACTTGTGAGCTTTCTTAAGGCTTGTTGAGTGCGACTCTGAACTTGGGTTATCTTTCCTGAGTTGTGAATCCACCCTTGCTCCTGCCCCCCTACCTGCAGGCAGGAGTTATGCTTCCAACCTGAGAAGTCTTACTCTGCTGATGTAGCATTTTGTAGGAGCTGTTGGTYTTCTCAGGTCCTGAAAGGGCGCAGGAAAAGGCTGGAAGACTCTTTCCACCCTGATCCTGGCCATTTTAGGAGCTGTAGGCTGTGGCATCACCTGGATTGAGGATCAGGGAGGGGAGGAAAGGTAGATTTTAACTTCAAAGCTAAATCCTGTTACTCAGTATCCTGTACAATCAAATAATGAATATGTCTTTTAACTATGCAGAGGTGTCCCTTAGATGATGTAACAGTAATTGCCAGCAGGTGTGGGAAGTTTCCTTTTCAAATCTGCAACTGATAACTTTGAGTTCAAGAAGGATTTTATCCTTTTTTCCTTTTCTTTTCTGTTTTTTTCTTTTTTCCCTACAGATCCCTTTGGGACTTTGTTTTTCTATTATCAGAAATTATCAGAACTGTCACTTAGCAGTTAACCCAGGACACAGCAGCTGCCTCTGATCTCTCCAGCACCTCCCTGGGGTACCTTAGCTCTTCAAAGATTTTGCCTTTAGTGAGMGAATTATTGAGTTTGTTATAGTGATGTTGGAAGTGCTTTTCATTTCTTAGATGTGGATGAAATATTCTCTTGGTTTTCTAACTGTATAATTTATCACAAACTTTGGGGGAAGGACAAGGCAGAGGGCTAGAGAGCTAAATGGCCACTGGCTGATAATCATGTGATGCCACAGACAATAAATGTAAATGTATTATGCAAATAAATTTGAGGGAAGATTTACAGAAAAATAATGTGAGCTTTGTGTTGAGTGGTTTTGTGACAGCACTTCAAGCTAAGTTCTCTAGACTCATCCCTTACTGTGCACACATCAAAACACTAAAGAGRTTTTAAAACCCAGGGGTTATCCAACAACAGATCATGGGATTTTCTCAAAGAAAAAAAGCACAAAGTCACTTGAAGAAGACAAAAAATTGGCCATCATGGACAAATCTCTGTCTATATTACCTTTGTGGGAAATATCCTGTATCCTGGATTGGTTTTAAAACTCTAAAAACAAGCGTCTTTCTAGGAGGCAACACAGCACAGTCTGTCTCTTTGCAGGAATTCTGTCCTTCCAACCTCCTTGGAGGTCTCATGGTGTGCCTTGCTCCTTGCTCCTTTGAAGCAATCTATATCTGCTGCAATCTGTAAACTACACTTCTGGGAAGCTCTCATYTCTCACTGCTCTCTTAAAACTTCTGTTAGTGGACAGACACTTGGATGTCTCCAGGCAAAATGTATTTTCCCCTTCTTTTCTGAAAGGTTCACCTTCCTCAAAGTGAAGCAGTAAATACTGGATTTTCTGCAATTTTCTTTGAAAAATTCCAATTAAACWTTGCATAAGAAAATCTTATTCAAGTGCTCTCTTTCAAAATCTAGTAAACACTTTTATGAATACACTGCAAAATACATACACGTGGGTGGATGATGATTCCTTCAGTAATTAAGAAATGTATTTTGTTGCTATTATTTASCAGTCAGTTTTTCTTTTACTCTACCATTTCTCATGACAGACTTATGGAAATGTGGTATTGTGAAATTGGGAACAARGAAAGATCTAAATTAAAGTATTTTATTAGGTTTAGCTTCAGAGCTTCTCACAAGCATCCCCTAGAACCAGTRAATTGKTAACGCGAGCATTATATGGAAAATATTTTCTATATGCATTTTTTATAAAGTTTCTGCTTTTCAGTCAGAAATATCTGTGCTACAGAGAACAAGCTGTATTTCATAGTTCTGTAATCACTGAAGCTGAAGCTATACTTTCCCATTAATGACTCCTTCTGTATAGCTCTCTAGCTACTGGTCCAGATCAAACTGAAGGAATTTAATATTCTTTATATTAAAGTTATTACTTAATATGGTTTTCTATTACCCCTTTGGCATGAAGACTTAATGAATGAAAGTATTTTCAAATTAATTGTGAGGTAAGAATCTCTAGTTAATGTAATCCTAGCTTCTCTGGCAATGATGCTTCGTACAGTTCCAAGTTCTTATGCCTGAAATTAAAGACAGGCATCTGCTAAACCTCCTCAGAAGCCTTCAATATGTGCTTCACGTGTTCAATGAAGCACTATTTCTTAAGGAATCATCTTTTTTTGGTGCTGTACTCAACTATCTTGCAACAAATTCTAAAGAGATTTGAAATGTTTAAATGGTACCAATAATTTCCRCTGATTRTGTTACCATTATTGATATTAAACCRTAATGAACAGGCCAGCTGCCCTATTGGGAGTTTTAAAATTTATTTTAAAATGAGACTGCAGCACAGATTTCCAGACAGTGAGAGAGAGCTTTTRAATTCATAATGTTTAATTGTTGAAAAAACAGTAGTGGCAGAAAGTGCAGCACTTGTCACAGTAGAAATACAAAACCATTTTTGTTCTAATGCAACATCWCAACAGAGAGCTGTTGTTTAAATGTGAGTTTTCATTTTCTTCTTTGACCCCATTTTTCCTTCTCATAACTTCCTCAAACCATTRTATTCTTAGTTGAAATATCTTGTATGATTTCAGAAGTGAAGTATTTATTTTGGAAAAATGTACATTAAAAAGAAAAGAGAAAAGGTAAAGTATTTTCTGCACAAGCTGTTCTGGAACACATTCTTGAGGGCTAAAATGCATAAAAGAARGTTCAGCAACTTAATTTACCTAAAGAAGTTTCAATTTGAATGCTTATTTTAAAAGAGTATCTTTTTGAAAAATAACTTAGATCTTATATTAGTTTCATTTGAAGACAGTGAAGCATAGATTTGGTGGAGTAGATATCAGAATTTTTAGACTTGCCAATTGAGAAATCACTGTGAACAGTATCGGAAGAAAAAAGAAAAAAAAGAAATTAAAACATCTACCTTTGAATATTGTATTACAGTACAAGATTGTGTACACCAGTTGCATTGGGATTTGCTTTGAGGATAAACATAAAATAGTACTAAGGCAAGGAAGTTTTAAATAATGGAAGGTACCACAGGAAGAAAGAATTTTGTGTTTAGCAATCTCACAAGGGGACTGCAAATAATTCTTAAAGGGAAGAATGAGACTGCAGTAATAAAATTCTGTTGCCTGCCCTAGGTGTTTGATTTTGTTAYCTTGAATCTGGCAGGAACCATCACAAGAAGCAGCTGAAGTCTCAGTGGCTGCAGTAAGCCATTCTCAAAGAACTAACTCTGCACTAAGCTTCCTGTGTCATGTCGACTATTTCCAATGACATAGTGAGCCTTGGTTGGGTTGGTGATTAATAGATGTAGAATTGGCACAAGGCTTTGCAATAATAGGTTGTTAGCAGCTATTAAGAGAGCTGAAAGATGGTACAGTAAATCTGAATTCTAAAGAATGTGTTATGGAGAACTATAGTTGTGGTCATGGTTTTTAAGTGTATCATTAGGAAGTTATATAATACAAATATTTTTTCTTCTGTACATACTCTTGCAAATGCCATTGGTAACCTTTCAGAAGTCTTTGAGCTAGGAAGAAATGAAGAGATGTTAATTAAACCTTGAACAGAACTAATGTGAGCTTTACTGGAAAATAAAGAAAGTTATTTATATTCCAATGAAAGTTGTGAGTTTTTGTGTCCAAACTTCACATTTGGAAGGTGAAATAAGGACTCCTACTTTTAAAGAGAAAGTCTTGTATAATATGCTAAATCTTATTTAGGACTTCCAAAACCTCTTTTGGACTTTTGGAACTAATGTAAGACAAGGTAATGAAACTGAATGGTATAACTGTATAACATAGATCAGTTTTACTTGTTGTTTTTTTTTTGGACAGAGTTGGAAACAGTTCAGTTGATTTAATTTGTTGTTTCAAATTTGAACTCACTGGCAGTGGTCAGTGACTATGTAGAGGAACAAAACAGTGTAAAATTGTATTGTGTTTTACTACAGGCAGGGTAAATCTGTTCACCTTACCCTAAATGTTATGTATTCTGCAATTTTAAAAAATGGTCTAATACCTTTTAAATTAAGTTGAGATTTCATGGTTCATTATATGCAAATAAAATATTACTTCTTTCAGTCCAAGACACCACATGAATCTAGGCACATAATATKTAGAGGTATTTTATTCAAAGTCTAAAAAAAGATATACATGAAATTTGTTTGAAAGGAAGATATTGGGAAATGGGAATAAAATCTTAGCCTGCTTGTATTTGCATTCAAAATGACATTGACATAAAAATCCTATCATTTTTAGAAATGCTGATGGGTCCAGTTGGTATAAAGCAATATGTATTAGGTGTATACTCATACTTTAGCCTCTACTTTTTCTTATTTTATTCTTCTGTTTTTAGTTTGGGTTTCTTTGATGTCTGTTTTGGCACTGTCTGGATGGCAACATTAAGTTAATATGGTAGCAAGAACTCAGAGTAGATTTCCTCCTTATGCAAGTGAGCTTCTTTTGACAGGTTCCTCATCCTTGAATTTGATATCTATTAAAAATATGTATTTTGTGCTCAGGTAATAWGAGAAGCCACTTTCTGGCATTTTTCTCTTGTTAGTGAAAAGGAGCAATTTGATATACAGAATACTTCATCCAAGRCTTTTGACTGAAGGTTGGGCAGGAAACCTATGAAACAGCATGARGACTACCTAAGATTTAGTAGATGCTTTGGGCAAAGGATAATATTTACCTCTTTGCAAGTGAATTATTGCTGCAATTTAAAAATCAAATATGAGATGCAGTGTGGTTTTTTCACTCCTCTTGGGTACGCTGGCACCATACAGAGAACATGAAATAAACACTGAGATTTCTCATCAAATACAGTTTTGGATTTGACCTGCCCTTAAGGCTAGATGAAATGAATAATCCAGTATATTTCTTCTCTCTTCAGAAAGGCAAAGTACTCAAGAAAATTTATTTCTGTATTTATATGTTGAACCAATGTGACTTAACATTTTAAAGCACTTGGAAAAGCAAATATTTGCACTTGGGTGGTCCTCAAAACAGGAAATCTACATTTAATAGCAAATAGTCTTTTGTGATATTGCAGCAACCTAAAATGTTTTTTCCAGAATTACTATAAACATGAAGAAATCTTGTTGAGTTTTTTTTCCTCAGTTCTGTGAACTCAATTATAAATTATAGTTGTATACCAACATACCATTTTTGATTACTTTCAYAAGATATTTCCTTTTTCTAATTGTTTTTGTTTGCCTCAATTTCAGATTTCACATTTGTGTTTGATGCAGTACTTACAATCCTCTGTGAATCATCAAAATAATYCTGTGTATTCACAGAGATGCAAGTGAAATACAAATTTATCATTGCCTTGAATAAACCACGAGGCTTCTAAAGAGTGTTTATTTCCCCAGAGCTGTATTTAGTCCTATATTTTCAGGTCTGTGGTTTTCCTGTAACACATTTTAAAGATCAGAAAATTATCTTCCAAAACAGAATCTTTATGTGATCTAATATGATTACTAGCCCTCTGCGTGATTCTAATATGCTGTGATAATGTGATAAATATAATTAATATAATGTAATGAACCAAGATGGGATGTCTGATACTATTACAGTTTGACAGAGGAGACTTTCCTGCAAGCCACAAACTATTCATTATGGTGCAGCAGATAAATTTAATGTCAGACAAAATAATGATTAAAGTTTATCAAGACAAACATACAGAAATTTCTTCCTGTATTAATTTCCATTCACAAAATATTATGGAAAACTTTTTAKAGAATCTGAGAATGTCTGGAATTGGAAGGGACCCATATGTTTATTGGCATTATGGCACAGAAGATAATTAAGGATAGAATTTTTGTTAGATAAACTGACTGTAATGGTAAAACTTGGTTTTAGATTTAAAAATTTATTTGAAATTTACTCTTTGTCATGTAACTAAGGAGGAATAGAACAGTTCTGTAAATACAGCTTTGAATTGAGTGGCAACATGTAATTTGTGATGATTTTGCCATCTTTCATTAGTAAATTCAGTTTATTTTGCCTGCTACAAAAGATAAGTAACAATGAAATCACAATGAAGAAATTCCTCATAAAATCAGTGCTCCARACAAAAACTTTTATTAAAATTACTAAACTTCCTTAAAGTTACTATACAAAAACCTGTACTTAATGAATATAATGCTTCTATATGCAGAAATAACAATGTCTTATTTCTGTATACAGGTTTAGGCTGTGTTAGTTAACTCTGTTCAAATTTATCCCTTACCCACATGCAAGTAGCTACAAAGAGAAAGTGCACTGAACACAATTCTGATCCATGTCTCCTTTCCCCAGCTGACTCCAGAAAACTTACAAATATTTTTTCAAGCCATTCTGGAAGTAATCTGCTGCCTAYCCCCTTCTCCTGTGGTGTTCTCAGAATATCAGTTGCTTCACAAGTTGAATGCAYGAGCTAGAGTCAATCAAATACCCTGAGCTGAGATTGTCACTTCTTGTGAAGCCAGATGACAAAAACCCATTCTGGTGTGATGTTCTGGGAACATTTTAACACTCCCTGCTGGAAGCCTGCTGTTTGTCTTCTTGTTGAAACATCTTTATTGTTTTATCCTTTCTAAATGCAGCTTTGTATTCACTCGTGGGGTGTTATCTGTCAATCATGCCAGCTTCGTGCTGCTTTGGTAATTAGCTAGTTTTGATCAGAGGCCAAGAAATAAAAGGTGAACCMTGCCATGAACTGAAAAGAGATGGCTGAAGTGAAATTACAGATGGGTGTTGGTGACCTGATTGTCAGCTTCCCAAGTGTCCAGCTTCAGTGCTGATGGACATATTCATGGCATACTGACCAAGAACCTAACATGGTCCTAATGTGGGGCAGCCAGGATGGGTGGAAGTACATAGGAACTGTATTTTTCCCTGGTTTAAAGAATACTACAGATCATCATTGAGATAATCTCTGAAAAAAGTCCAACTGTACGTGACACTGCAGAATGTATGTCTTTGTTCTCTAATGTGACAAATGTTTTTCTGCTTCTGCTATCTTGTCACTGACATCTTCCTGAGAAAGTGAAACATTGTTTAAGGATAAAGGAGGAAAAGAGGAGGAGGCACTGGATGTTGTAGGACACCTAAAGAAAGAATGCGTGCTTAAATCATGGTCACAGAGTGACAGAGATTTAGATTCCACAAATAAGTTAGAGACTTGTTGAGTGCACTCCCAAAGAAAATAGTTCCAGCCTTGACACTCTGAATGTGTGCTAACAGGATGCCTAACATTTTCAGGAGACAACAAACAATGAAAATGGATTGTATGTGTAATCATATATTTTGATTTATTTTTTAAAGTATGGTATCTTTCACCAGATATCTGACAATACTAACAAGTAAGAAAAAAAAGGAGGTTTTCAGATATCATAGTAAAGAGCCATGAGTGGGTAAGCAGATGGACAGGAATAGGCTCAGACTGGGGAACAGTAACTGCAGTTGGAGTCCAGTGATTGTACTCACAATCTTTCCTGTAATGACTAATCCCACTGAAATAAAATGAAGTTTTCGACATGAATAATGCAAACAGTGTATTTTAATTTAGTTGAGCTCATAAGTCTGGGGATTTTTTGGAAGAATAATATTTTTGAGCCCATGAAGAGCATTAATAATTTCAAGAATTAATGAAAGTYGAGAATTTAAATTTGAAGCTATTATGGACTGTTTAATCAATTAAAATGCACATGGGATATTTTGKTTTTTTATGAGATGGCAAACATTCTGAACAGCAAGATGACATTGCCTCCCTGTAGCTCATGCATAATTTTTAAAGGTGTCATGCATGCCTAGGCTAGTGTTATTTTGTTGGAAATTCTTTAAACATGCTTCATCTGGTTTGTGTATGTATTTTGCTGGAAGGCAGCACTATCCTATCTCTTTTTTCAAAAACTTTTTGGGCTAAAACTCCTCAGAGATTTAGACTGTTGGAGATTTAGAGTCAGGCAGTATAAAACTACCAGCCCAAAGGCTGTCTGTTTAAGGGYTTCACCAGTGAGGAAATATGATCCTTCAGGCTAATCTGGAACATTTTCCATCAAAGGGGACTGCATMTTTGAAAAACATCACCTTGGCAAGCAACTTGTCCTGCAGATAGTTGTTCTGAGATATCTTTGAYAAAGAAGTCATCCAACTCCTATCAATTGTGGGACAGCAGGGACAACCCTTAAGAACTTTTTAACAATTCAGGCCCAGAAAAAGCTATTGAGTGGTCTGCATGGATTCATTAGAAGGTTCATTTAGATCAATATCCTGTGTCTGTCAGCAGGCTTCCCCAAATTGTTCTCCTGACACTCAGCCTGCAGTGACACTGAGGTTACTGGAAAGGAGGTAATTTCTGTTTTCYGTATCCATCAATGGATTTTTACCATCTTTTATAGAGAAAATGTCAATGTTTTTCACCTTCTRTTTCTTCAGGGAAGGAGTTTCACAGCTCAGCTGTGCATTGTTTGCAAAGAAAAGCTCTTCCCTTTGGCTCGTGTTGTAAGGCATATTTTCTGCTTCTGGTTCTTACACCAGCAGAGTGAGCTTTGGACTGCTCACCTTTTCCATGTCACACATGACTTTRTAGGCACACCATTCTTGTCTCTGTCATCCCTTTGGCCAGAAGTTAATCTCATTATTCATTCCTTATACAGAATCCCTTTCAAATCCTTATGTGTTCACACCACGGATTTTTTCCTTTCAGATTCCACGTACATTTTTTGAAGGAGAGACATGAATCCCACACAGTATCTCTGAAAATGGTGCACCATGGATTTACATCACAGCCTAATAAAGCTTTCTGTTTTGTTCTCAGTTACTTTTGTAATTGTTCCTATAATGTAATTTCCTCTCTTGGCAATRGTTGAATAATATTTCTCAACCCAAATACATATTCAAGCCTCACAATAGCATCAGATCAGAGCCAGCATTCCATGAAGAGTCTGTGATGTTTTAACAAATGTGCATAAATTTTTTTTTTTTTGTCTACACTAAATTTCATATATTGCTTTATTGCCCAGTTATTCAGAATAATTTCTCATCTTTATTATATTTAATAACTTAATACCATCAGCAACTATTTAAATGTAGTCTCTTTGCTATTTCATCATTCATACCTTGCACACCATAAACAAAACAAATAATGACTTCATAACATGTATAATATGAAAAGAATTTGGGAATTTTTAATAGGRAATTTAACTATTTAGGAAAACTAATCATGAGAGTATTTTACCCTTTGACARTACTTGTTAAGGATCCATAGACAGGACAGGCTTTTGTAGACACAGTGTTCTGTAGTAGACTTGCTAATATTCTTGAGGAAGAAAAATTACCTTAGACATGAGCCCAAAGTGTCTTCCAGGTCTCAAAATGGTAGCAGTTTTCAAAACAAAATACRTGTTAAGAACAATTATCCAGAATTTACTTAATAATGCATCAGCTGAACCATCTCWGTAAGAAATAGGTATTGTTACATAGGAAGCAGAAGGAATATTGTGAGGGTGAAAAGAACTGAATGRRGAGAAAAACACAGATGAAAAGCAAGAAAAAGARAAGCTGAGAAAGGTGAATAGATASTGATCACTTACRGGAATGAGAYATGTAGTGTAYAGTCTGTGGAATACAGAGAGGTCAGTGCTGAGGGAAGACATCATMTTATAAAGAGAGTACTGAGGTTTTTCTTGTTATGTTTCCTTTGTAGACATGAAAATATCTCCACAAAGATGAAGAYGGAATGATTGTTTCCTGGGTAATGCTTTTCACTGACAGCTGGATATTTCTGTCATGYACAGCCTAGATATATCATTTCATGTTGGTATTTAATAGTTGCCTAATATCAATTACCTATTTGCCTTGATAAGCTCTGGTGCACTCAGTGAAACCTCCTACATTTTTCCAAGTGTAGAAGCCAGAGCTGGTCAGGGTTCTCTTGTAGGGAGTGTTCACTGCAATTAGTACAGAGAAGTTATGTGTGCAGTCTGTGTTCAGTGCTGCTGRGATTATGGAGAATTTGCTCCTGTTGGTTGATTTCATGAGACTGAGAAGCTGCTTAAAGTCTCAGGAATGTGGTTTTGGGAAGATTTATTTCAGCATTTTCTTCCAACTCTGTTTAATGACTTTGTATTCAAGTTCCAGGGTAGAATGGTATGTGCTAAGAGGGATTTATTTTTGCCTTAAGGCTAGATAATTCTTCATGAAGTGTTCAGGGAACTCTTAGAAAAATGATCTATTTCTGTAAATATCTTTGTTGGATAAAAGTCCTCTTTTATTTACTAAGTGGCTATTGCAAACCAAATGCAATGGRGGAAGAGACTTTGCCTTGACCTTTTAGCTTTTGCTGTATGTTTCAGATGGCAGGAGGTCTATAAATAGGAATTTGGGCATGCAGGTCTTCCATGTACCATAGTTTGTATGTTGACATTGTTTATGCTGACCGTGCTGTTAGAAAAATGAGATTTGCATAATCGGATTTTGGAAGCAATTTGACAGAAGAGTGCACATAGCTGAATTTGTGGGGAAAACTAATTTCTGAGCCAAGTGATGAAGACATGTATCTTAGACTTTTTGGWAATGCTGTTGTAAAGTGCTTCCTGAACATAGCTCACAGATTCACCAACTGTGGTCCTAGTATAGTGCTTGTATCTATGGCAGTGATGGTCCCACCAATGACTGCCTGACAGTGACACTGGGTATTTTTTTGCAAGCTCTGCTGATAAACCTCTTCAGTTTCAACTTTGGCAGCAAAACTGGAACTGCTGAGTTCGAGGTCAGACTCTGTATAGAAGYTCCTGAACTTCCCTTTCCCCACAGAACTCTTCTGATCCCATAGTTCAGGAAAAATCCCTTCCCTTGAGAAATTTTGATCTTGCAATAGAACAATCTGAAGGAGGAATTTGACTTATGTAATTTTGAATATCAGTGCCTGAGGCAGTTGTCTATATCACTTTTGTAAAGAGAGGAAGATGTAAAGTGCGTGATGCATCTGACATATTCAGATGCCTACCTTGAGGTGAGATGTATCAGTAGCTTTCTTCTACTTGTTATGGAAGAATTCTAGGAAACTAGATCATATGGAAATGTCTACATTGCAGATGTTTTAAAATAGATGAGGTAAACAGATGCTATTACCTGGGGCTCTGCCAAKAAATTGACCATTTGAACAGGGAGAAATTTGGCCAAATAAATTCCTCTACAAGTTCCAAAAATAGCAATGAACTTGAAGTGAGGAATTTTTTCATCTTCTGCYACATACATGAAGTTCTTACCTACAGATGTWGGAGTCTTTTRTAGTGACASTAACAGTATGACCATTAAGCTAAAYGAACACAGAAATAAATATGGTCCTYTGAGATGGATCATAAACATTCTTTATTCCTTTTTATCATTAACTTGTCAKTCCCAATTTTTACAGCAAACAAAAAACAAGGCAGAAAAATAAAATAAAAGCAACTTCTGCTCAGTAACCACAAGCAAGGAATTTAATGGAAATGTGTTTAAACAYGTSCTTGAGTAAGTAGTCAGGAAACARTGAGTACTGTCTAACACATCCAAMCTGTGCACAGATGGAAGGCAGAGGAAAGTAGAATTTTGGAATTTATCAAAATTTCTAATGTTTTTGTTGAGACTTYGGGTAGATAGCTGTCAATACGTAATATGTAATAGATGCTCTTAYCTTTTCATTCAGAAGAATAGCTGTTGGAAGGCAAATTCTTTATAATGACTGTAGGAAAACTTATCTGAATATGATTCTGCACTTACTTATTGAAATSTACCATCAATATCAGTTTCACTGTSTCAGCTCTTTCACCTTAATATCACAGTCTTTCATTCTCATATTCTTAATGTTTTAGGCTAAGCATAGATTTCAGATTGCTGCTTCAAGCTCTGATATTAAACCAGTCTGCAAAATGGAGCTAAGAAGCCCTTAGACATTTTTAGAATACTTTGTGGTGGATTAAAGGAAAGAGAAGTCTTGCCACGATGGCTGCAGCATAATCTCTGCTAACTGAGTTGCAGGGGGTTCTTGTGGTACTGCATGAAAAGGAAGCAGTGCTGCTTTACTTTTGCATCAACTTTGCACCCTGATTTTATTTACAGCTTGCCCAAACAAATGTGTTGAGATCTTCAAAAGTCATTGCTGCCCAGAGCTATGTGGCAACCAGCATTTATCATGGGTGTTGTAGAGACAGTCTTTTGAAAGGTGTCTATTCTAGAGCCCTCCTGGGAGATGTGTCCAGTTATGTGATCTGCTTTTGAACCCAGAATGAGAGATGCAGCTGGTGTCATGCTTACAATGGAATAAGTATCTGTCTGAAATCTGAGTTTGTGTACCATGTACTAACCCTTAAGGAACAGTCCAGCACTGGCCAAACTGGAAGTACAGTAACTTTAGAGGAAAAATGAGAAAACTACAGRTATCCATAGATTTATTGAGTCAAACACTGCTACATTTATAAATGCAACAGCAGTGACCCAGAAGAAGCAAGTCCTAATCTTGCCCAAATGGAATGATAGAGAATGGGTGACAGAGTTACCAGCTCAGCAACTATTTCCTGTGAAGACTTTTAATGCTAATGCATTGATGAAGTAATGGAAAACAGTCCTCATATAAATCAAACTTATAGCCCGACATATCTGTTATTATCTGTGTCACTAATATATTTTTATCTACTTCACAATTTAACTGGGCCATTAACAGGCAATTGCATCATAAGCCTGTAATTGCAATTATAGGCAGATGGTTTTATTCACTGAATTTCATACTGGTGCAGCTTGTCTTTCCAAACTTGTTTAGTATGATTCTAATTTATTTCTCCCCACTTCTCCTCCTACTTCCCTCCATTAGTTTGCATTTTTTCTTTGGCTTAGAAAAATCTATAATCATATTATACAGGAATGTGAGGAAGCTTTTTTTCATCAGACTTCAGTCTGTTGATGAATTTCTTACAGCAGCTCCAATTTAAACTAACAACATATGCTGGAACTAAGACAAGTTCTGGACAGTCCAACAAGTAAGGTAGAGAATGTGAATATGAGCTGAAAAAGTTTTAAAATGCGAGTGATGGACTTAATTAATTGTGGCATTCAGGCAGAGTATGAACATTTCTCTTATKTTTTGAAGGACTGCTGTAAATAAAATGATGGGGGACATTCAGAGGAATACCTCAAATAGTCATGATTAGAAAAAGTAATAAAATAAAAAGTTCATAAAGTCTGAGAAAGAAAATTTGAAAAATAAGACTGTGTGGATGGCCTGCTCCTCTCAATACTACCCCTCAGCCCCCAAACCCTACCAACAAAACAAAACAGAGAAACGAGTAGCCAGGCTAACATGAACCAGCCCATGAACCCTCAGGAGGAAGAAAAAATCAGCATCTCTTCAACCTGTGTGAGAAGAAAAGGGAAGACAGTGGAAATCCCTGTTGTCAGCTAGGCAGTAGTCCCTAACTCTAGTTAGGAAGTCAATTATTAGAAAATATGAACCTGAAAACATTCCTTACCAATGCAACAGAGGAATCATGACAAAATGCAGCAGATGGCTACACTATACAAGCCTGTCCTGGTTTCTATATATTATTCAAGTATGCAATTGCCAGGTGGAGAGGACAAGGCTCTTGCTGGATGCATGGCTGTGGTCTAGTCYATTCCTGCTATTCARCATTTCCAGTCTTCCACTGAAAACGACTCATTAATTTCCACTGATGTTTGAGCTGAACTTTTCTGCAGATCTGCAAAGTCTATTGTACTGATTAAAATTTGGAAACTCTCTGATCCATGAGTATACTAATGAAATCTAGTCCCCTACACCCTAAAACTAGGTGATCACTTTTTAAATCACTGCTAGAAACAGACATTTGTCCATTTTAATTCCTGACCGTAAGTAGAAATTKTTCTGGGGTGTTCAACTTGGCCCTGCCCTTTCAAGGTCTTTTCAAGAAAGGTAACTCCACCAAAATTTTATTCTAACCCCTAAGGAAATTTCTTGGGAACYTGTGATATAGCAGTATAGCCATGGCACCCAGACTAAGTAAAAAGGACGTGGTATTTACAGGCTGGAATCTACATTTGGATGCCTGTCTGTAAAGGAGTTATCTAGCTAAAATTGGGTAACAGACAATTATTGAATCCTTAGAGAGGAGAGAAACCTACCACCTTTATAATCAGTAATATTCATGACAGCCTTTGTAAGCCAAATAAAGAAATGCAGTTCTGCAAGAACTGGCTAATTTTTACTTAAGTGTCTCCACTGAAAGCCAGAAGATCCATATAAACTGTCATTTCATGGGCAGACTATCCTAAACCCTAACCAAAAAGATGAAGGAAAAATCTGTTAGAAAGAATCTAGAAAGAAAGAAATGGTGCTTCGAGCACAGTAGTTCTACTTTACAGATTTCTATGTCAGCTTGCCTGACAGCACAGATGCTCCCACTTCTGTGAGAGGTGGTGAAATAATGCTTTGAGTGTGTGATTGGTGTGTATGTATATGGTGGCCTCATACAATAGGTTCAGCCAGAAAAATCCTTCTCAAAAAGAAAGACAGTGAATGAATAATAAAAGTCTAGGAAGAGTGAGTAGGAGAAAGCAGAGCAATGCTGAGAAGATGACATGACACTTCAGTGACTGTAAGTATGTCTCTGAACTAGTGAGAAGATCATGTGATGGGAAAAGCGTTTTTCTTGGATACACTTTCGTTACTACCAATAAAGTCACATTTGTTTCAAGAAATTAGGTTGAMATAAACTTWGAAAAATTATATTTATTTATTAATTTTAWGTATGATCACYTAAAGGAATGTTTGAAACCTTTTRACCAGGTGCATTAGTTCTGGCTCATTGCTGAGGTGACACGTTCAACAAAACTATTGATCTCATGAAAGAGATTGGTGCAAAGAAAGAAGAAGAGGAAGCATTTCCCCTGTCAGTGGGAAATAGTTTCAGGATAAGACTGGAATTAGCCAGGATAAGAGAATGGGTATTTTGGAAAGAGGCTGAGAAAGAAGTTAGGCAGAWATGAGAAGCAACTGTGAGTGCAGAAGAGACATGAAGTGGGCAAACCAATAAACAATGCAATATTCCTGCCAGTGTCTACTTAGCTGAGCTGCCTGACTGATGAAAAATGAATCTTCCAGAATAGAGAATCCTAAAGACAGACAATATTTTTTTAATCATCATCAAATTATTTGTGGTTGAGAACTGACTATTTTAAGGCTGTGAAAGATCCAAAAGAAAACAAGGGTTCTTTCAGTGGTAGCTGGGAAGGCTTTAAGAACTGTATCTATATTAGAAAAGGAAAAAAAAAAATCCCACAAGTCTGTTCCTTGGGTTTCCTGTGACAGGTTAACCCAAACATGAATCAATTTCCCATCTAGTATGAATATGAKTATTTAATATTAGCACATTCTCCTGAATTACTTGGCATAATCWTAATGTGTCCTTAGGGGATTTTAAAATTGCTGAAAGTTTGGTCAATGTTTCTCTCTTTGCTTTATGGAAATGCATTCTATTATGAGCACAGAAAAAATRAGTCAGGACATGAACTTAGCTGCTCTTAATTTAGCTAAGCAAATTAAAAAGGAAAAATCCACTGACATTTTATAGCTATCATAATAGTCAGTTTTATTAACACCAAATTTGAGAAATTGAAGTAACTCAGGCTTTCCCATTTTTCAATGTCTCCAGAGAAACCATCAGGTGAAATCTGCCAGAAAATCTGTAAAAATGTGTTTGAGGAATATACCCAGGGAACYAGGTTTCATAAATTGTGTGGTGGATGGGAGGGGAAGAGAGGTTTTGACATGCAAATTTGATGTAGATTTTTCTAAATATTGGTAGCATTTGCCAGCATATAGAATTTCCTRCTGAAGGATTGCAATAATGTACAGCTTTATAAGATTTTACAGTWTTATTTGAGTTTAAAGACCCAAAGGTGCTCTTCTGTATTTTATTTTGAAGAAGGGAGAAGTTTAGAAACTGCTGGAAACCAGTTGCTGGTCATAACCCAAGCTCCTTCTTCCTTACCTACAGGAAGGTTTGTAAAGACTGTCAGCAGTTATGGGAACATGTGCCCATTCCAAGCTGCAGTCAACAAGGTCATACATATATAAAAATATTTGTTCACTCTTTCTGAGCTATTTCCCACCAAAGCTGATGAAAATTTCCCATTAAAAATTAAAACCAATGTGTCTGGGACAAAATCTCACATTGTTAATAACTAAGTGCCATGTCATGCATCCAGCTATAAACAACACACAGATTGGGAAAAAAAAAAAAAAAAAAAAGAGAATGAGAGAGAGCAAGAAATGCATAAAATATGTTTTCTGGAATGGCCAAAATATTTCTTATGGGAAAAAATAATTCACTAAAATTCCCTCTAATTTAGAAAGTTAAGGAGAGCTTCTAAACCAAAACTGTTTGCGATTTATTTTGGAAGACAGCAGGAAACTCTCTTCCAAAACAATTTTATAGTCTTGCATTTTTTTGATGGTTCTYCCTTAGCAGTATGCTTATTCTAGAGTAAAAGGTCTTTTGGAGGGATTGATGTTAATTAGCATACCAACTTGTAATTAGTTAGATGATAATAGCTAAAAAAATCACACCCATTTACTGATGCTAAGAAAAAAAATGTGTTAGTCAGTCTGGTGCCCAACAAAACTTCTTCCTGGATTCTTTTCTCTTGAGGGTCTCTGTGTGCCTAGCTGAGTMAAGCACTGATAGCTGGGTGGGGTTTTCAGAATCAAGCAAGTCCTGGCAAAATAAGCCATCTTTATAATGGATGTTCCTTCCTATATGAAGAGTTCAAGGAGGAGATTCTAAATTTCTTGAGCTACATTATATTTTTTTTGTCCCCCATGGAATAGCAACCAGGTGTGAGCATTGTTTATGACCTTACTGAAAATATTAGGAAAGAAGATTTCTTGTGCTGTTTTCAGCATTATSACTCCTTCTATCATTATCTACATAATAGAACTCTATAGCAGAACAAGTATCCTAAGAAGAAAAGACCCCCCTGCCCATCTCTATCTCAAGTCTCACTGCTTATTTCAATTTTAGACTCAAAACATTAATATTTGGGCCAGGTTCTGGCTTATTTCGGGGTTRATCTAAGGCTGTTGTTATTGCCCAGATATTCAAACACATTTCACRGAAGCAACTTGTTGTTGTTTTCTTATTATGGCAAAAGATAATTATTCCTTATAAAAGCTTTGCAATAGATTGTCTGAGTTGAGAAGAGGGCGTTACCCTTCTCTCCTTTTGGGGGTAAACTGTCCTTTGGGCCCAAGCCACAGCAGTCTTTTGCATGCTAGGAGGATGATGATATGCATACAGAGGTTTATTTGCTTCTTAAATTGCTTTTTAAAATTTTGTGATTGAATTGACTCAAAAAGAAATAATGCAGGAATGCTGTATYTTAGCTAACTTTCTGACTGAGGTAGATATGTTGGAATAATACCCATGTTGTCTTCTGATACCACTAATGAAAATCCTATCAAGAAAGAAAGCAAGTCTGCAGCTATCAGCTTTGTGATGTGGTGTTTACAATTCACAGTACATCTCCTGCATAGCAATTTCCATGGCATGTGCCTGAGCTCAGCAAAATTCAGATTCTGTGCAAAATCCCTGTGGGACAGATTTATGTTGATCTTCCTTCAGCTTTGTGTTATAGACCAAACACTCAAACCTATTTTTTCTTGGTGATTTTGATAAAATAACAAAAGCTTGCATTCTAAAATAATTAACTTACCTTGAAATGTGAAAGTTAATTTAAATATAATGCAAACAAAGTATAGGAGATTATGTAGTTTAAGAAATATTTTCTTCAAGGATGTCACATTAAAATACACATGAACAGACAACTTGAGTATCTGTTTCCAGAGTCATATGAAACAAATAGCTTATTCTCTAAGAATTTTTCTAATTTGATGTGAGAGGCAGGTGTTTCTGGCATAGTAGCTTAGTTCTACAGTGCATTGATTACTGTGCTGTACTGCTGAATTCAGCAAAGTACAGATATGACAATCAAAGCTTATTGAAAACTTAACCGAGGACAAATAACTGCAGGCTTATTGTTGCTCCAGCTGAAGTTAGTGGCAGAGCTCATTTAAATGAAAAGGGTTCAGYATTGAATGCCCCTTGAAGCTGCTCCTCAATCTGTTTATTTTTCTCTTAATAAGAACAATATCTTTTTATTGAAATTCTCTCTATTAACATGGTTAAGACAGCAAATACTTATTTTTAGATACAGTAATCCTGGAATACTTTTTGAGCTAAAGAAGAGTTGATTTTAATGTAAGACATGTAGAACTAATTTATATGGAGTGAGGGCACTTGGAGAATAAACCCATAAGAAATTACAAATAATGTGGYAGCTGACAGGTGGAATTGTTTCTGGCTGTTTTGGATTTTTCCTGCAAAAAATTAGCAATAATCACTCTACTACAGAAAGCTSTGTTTGTGTCACAGATTGCCTTTACCATCCATTTCCTATAATACCAGAAGTTTCCTCTAAAAATATTGCTCMTTTTCCCAAAACCATTACTTCTTTGTGAAGGCCCTAGAGACAGAATTCAGGCATGGTGGTTGTCAAACATTCCTGGAGTAAATAGAGCTGCTGGCAATAATGTTCTGCACTCAGCAGAGTGAAAKTATTTGGACCTTATGATCTTAAAGGTCTTTTCCAATCAAAACAATTCTATGATTCTAAATGTGAAAGTTTAGCTCTGTGGCCTGCTGCAGTTAGGAATCCCTTAACAAAAACTTTKATGTTCAGTAAGTGGACTTTAAAACTCTAGACTTGATTTTAGTTGCCCTTCTGTATTAATTAATAATATTATGACTATATAATTCTCTATAATATCTTCTATGGCATATAAGCTATTTCTCTTTTTTATTGTTTATTCTCTTGACATACATGTGAACAAAATTAGACATATTTTTATGTAAACATAGACATATACTCTTAAGCTGCATTTATTTCCAGGAAATAAATAGATTAATATTTCTGAGGTGTTTATTAATTRAATTCCTGAAATACTGATTTGTAGCACAAAATAACTTGGTTGAGTTCTGTTTTTTTTTTCTTTAAAAACAAGTAAAAATAAATTAGGCAAAGTACAGCCTTTTCATCTGATGTTTCCTTTTGTTTCTCAGGAAGACTTTGCACTTCYCTCCTCTAAATATATATTTTACATATCTACTGATGGTAATGTCTGTTCATGCCCAAATATCACAGCTTCATCATTTCAACTGAGATGGATATTGCTGATTTTCTGCTGRTCTCCTGTTGCTGGGTTTCTGAGTRCTGCCCTAAGCAGAACCCATAATGTGTTAGTTGCTATTGCATCTTAGGGAATTGACTTTATTTCTTCTCTTTGAGGGTTGTTAGCAATGCTGCTGGTGCTTGTGGGCCATTTGCTTTCAGGATAATAGTCCATYCACTTTGTTTTCCTTTAACTGTTCTTTTATCAGCTCTTTTGATGGCATCTCTCCTGTCCTCTTTTCCCTGAGGTATTCCAAAGCATTATCCTTCATTCTCTGTTTGTCCTACTAAGTACATTACTTCTGACAGTTCATCCATACACATCTGCTGATTTATGTGTTTTCTAATTGCATAATGAGGGTGGCACCCCCAGTATTTCACCTGGGATGAGTCATCATCATTTTTAACTCAATATGACTAAAAGTCAATGCCTTAAGTTTATTTCATAGCTTTTCCTCCTCTCCATCTCTGTTCTAGGTGACAGCTTTGAACAACCAAACCTGAGAATTATGTTTTGCTTATTTACATCAGATAACCATGAGATGATGAGCCTGTGCTGTTGCATTTTCATCTTCAGTATTACCCCAGTTCAACTYGTTTTCATGACCTTATTCCAGATTTCCCATTTAGGCTGAGATATTATCATTCAATGAGTATCATCACCTTTCTTCCTGCTTTTCCAAATACACCCATCTTCCAGACCTTTACAAAATTTGCTCTCTGAGGCCCTGTTGATCTGATTCTCTYATTTCCTTCCTTTGCCTTCTAATGTTCTCTCATATCTTTATGTTCTTGGTTTCAAAGCCCTGTGTGACTCTTTGCAGTGTTTGAKGCAATTAATTTTCTGTGTGGTTATGCTGGATGCAGCATTTTTGGCCTTTRTTTGGAAAGGTGAAAACCTCATTGAGGAAAGCATTTCACTCTAGGCTTTGGCAGGCTTGCCTTTGAGGCACACTTCTGAGTGACAGCTTTTTGGTGGCTTCACTGAAATGTAGAKAGTGGGCAGTTTTCAGCTGACAAATGTCTACATTATACAAGCAGATAAACATCTGGATAGAAAAAAAAATATATATATATATATATAGTATATAAAACTGATACTGTTGTCTATTTGGCAGTGTGGTCAATGGTCAGGCATTGAAACAGCTTTGAGGCTAAATATTCTGTCACTCCAAGACTTGGTCATTTCAAAACAGACCCTGCTGATCCCAGGCTGCTTTCTTTTGTTTTCTGTGTGTGAGCTCAGGCTGAGGACTTTAAGTACCAACAAGAGAGCTGGTGAGGGACTATTTACAAGGCAATGTAGTGRTAGAACAAAGGGTAATGGCTTTATGCTAAARGAGGGTAACTTTAGATTATATATTAGGGASAAATTCTTTWCTATAAGGRTGGTGAGGCACTGGAATAGGTTGCCTAGAGAAGCTGGGGRTGCMTCATCCCTGGAGGTGTTCAAGGTAATGAATTTTGAGCCTRKTCCAGTGGAATGTGTCCCAGACCATGGCGGGGAGCTGGAACTAGATGTGCTTTTAATGTCCCTTCCAATCCAAAATATTCTGTGATTCTATCACTTGCCTCTGTCTGTGTTTCAATCTAACATGGTTCAGAAAGGCTGCACTGACTTTACAAGAGAGCACATGCCTTAGAAAAAGTTACTGTACAAATACTGAAGATCATAATTTTCTGACAAARTTGTAATAGTGTCACCTGTCAGCATTTGTCCTTTCCTTACATGTGAGAGTCACCAACATCTCTGTTTAGGCCATCAGTCCTTGTCAGTATCATACCTTAACTTTAGTGGGTTTTCCAACCTTTACTGTTTGTTCATGTTGTCTACTTCTGCCCTTTAAAGCATGCCAGGTAATAAATATGTTGTAGCATGGTGTTTTTTGGATGCCCTATTTCAATGCTGAAATTAAAAAAAATATCATTCTGGCCACACAGGTCAGGTAATTAAAAATGAAATCTTACAGCCAGCTATGCAAATTTRTGAACCAAGGTTCTCTATTACATGCATTGAGCTCGCTGCAGGATCAGGAKCCTCTGAACACGCAGCAATTTGATTTGTCCCTAACACATCAGGGATGTAATGAGTATTTCTCATTATCACCTTAGCATTCTGACTCATGCCATTCTTGAAGAGTGGCTTAGAGAAAGGTATGAGTTTATATGTCAATGATCTTACACACTCTTTTGACAGACACTTTCCAAGGACTTTCCTCAGACTGGAATAATAATGCACTTCACCAAGACGACAAAGAGCTGACAGGTGTCAAGGAGAGAGGGAGGCTGATGAGACATCTGCAAGTTGAATTATGTACTTGCAAGAAAACATGACTAGCTATATCACAGAAGAAAAATGTGAGATTTGATGAGGTGYAACTCATTTGTGTTTCACGCTCCTGGGAAGCGGCAGTAAGAAAAAAAAATGTAGTTTCATCTCAGTGAGCCGGAGAATGGTGATGCATTTACAACAATAAACAAGACAAAATTAATAAAGACATTAAAAAAGACCTWTTAGAGCTGAGGCTGTGAGCAAACACCTCCATGAAGATTTATAGCCTGTAAAATTGATATGAATTGTATATATAATTACTATTTCTGTTAGCAAGTCACACACTGTATCTTAATTTCAAGGTGATTTCTAGCAAATAGATAAATTGTTCTTAAACATGATTTCAATGAAAGSTAAGTGGTGTTTTAATACCTTTGACTTGTCTTATTGTGCATGGGTGCATTTTACCCTTATTTTGAATACCTAGACAAAAAAATCTGTCTTTTGGATTTTACAGTGCACAACACAGAAGGACCTGATCCTGACTGAGCCTGTTATTGTATTGGGCAACATGAACAGTAGCAAAGTATCAGTGGCCAAGGGCAATTAAGAGCCCTGTGCATTTTTCCTCAGTTGGTAAGGGTCAGATATGCAGAATTTGACATTAGATTCTGTCTTCTAACACACTATTGAAATGAAGGTTGAAAAATTGATGTAAATTAATCTAGTTTTAACACCATTAACTTTCACCCTTTATCTTCTGGTGTAAGGCTGAGGAGAAAAATGTGGAGAGAACAATAACAGTATGATTCTTGAAATCTCCTGCTGTCAGACGTAAGATGATGCAGGACTCACAGTATCCTAAAGAGAAAGTCTGTTTTCCTCACTGATACTAATTTTTAGAAGATAATGGCCTTGCACCCATTTGTTCATTGGAGAGCCATTCCAGCCTTCTGTTTATCTTTCGAAATGACTCCCCACCGGAATAATAAATAATGATCAGCTTCCTTGAAGAGCTAGGTCTCTGAGACATCTCAGATTTTTCCATACTTGTCTTCACTTTTCCACTGGAACAGACAGTTAGACTCAAATTCATTTGCTGAAACAGTGAATGTTTTTAGGCATTTTTATTAAATAGTAAAGATCTGAATAATGTTTCTCAAATACTATTGAATAGCAAAGTTACAAAATAGTGCCCTACAGAGGRCTTGAAGAATGAGAATGAGTTGAGTTCTAGAAATAACTTTCTCTCAAGAATCAATAACGTCCTGACTTCAGTTTTTATCTTACAACYTCTATTACTTTATGTGAGGTGTGACCTGAGTAGTTTACACATTTTTTTTTAATGCTATGCATATTGAATTATGTCAGACCAGCACAACTCTTTGGAGTCATGGATTTATTTACTTAAGGTCGACAAGCTTTTTTGTTAGTATTCATTGTAAATCATCTCAGGAGCCTCTAGCCTCYAGCAATTATTTAAAGTTTGAGATGCAGTCAAAATCTGTCAGTTTTATTCCTGGTATTTATTAATTTTCTCCTTCACTTTTATATCCTCTTGCTTTTTTAATGATGTTAGATGAACTGTTCAACTGAGCCTTCATTTTACTTTCAATCAGCCTTTTTTTTTTTTTTTTCCTCTCTGGTCTTGGAAATTTCTACAGCCAATACATCAGTTTTAATTTTGTCCTTTAAAGTGCTCAATAACAAGTAACTTACATGGTGATCAAACAAAGTAGCACACAGCTGCATGACAGACTGTCACACTTATGTTGGGCAGCAGAAAAACCCAGCTGCTCTCCAACCGGTGGTGACACAAATATGCTCTGAGGGCAGGACAGAGACCTTGACAGCTGTGGCTCATCCTCACCACCCCAAGACAGGCAGGACTGACCTGAGAAAGGTGATCAGGGCCACCCAAGGGTCCAGATCATTGGTAAGGCCATGGGGGAAAGGCAGGTCCAAGGTAAAGCTGTGAACAGAAGTCAGGAACAGGTCCAGTGATAGTGACATTGGCCCAGTGGTCATCATGTAAGCACATGGTGATGAGGGAGGTCAGAGGTGAATCTGAGAAATCAGTTCCAGGGATCAGGATATGGACCAATGGGATACATGGCCAGGTATAAACTGAGATGAATAGAAACATTTCATCATGAAGAGGAGAACCCTCTAATAGCTGAAGATTCTTTGTGTTTTTAACTTTAACTGCCAGCCCTAATGAACAAGGAAGATATTTATTTCAGCATCGGGCTGGAAAGAGAACTCAGATAATTAGAAAATCTGAAGGATGACTGAAATTTGTCCATTTGCCAGTTTTTTAGACTTTACAAGTATGGGTGGTATTGCTGTGCATTTGTTGTGCACTAGGRTGGAAGAGAGAGGGAAACAGGATCACTAGAAAGCGCTGCTGTAGGCAGAACCCTTGCTGCAGACACCTTCATAGATGCTTATGCAGAGATTGAAAATGGTCTGTGCCAGTACAGGGCATGAGAGAAACTGTGCAGGTTCTTTCTTAAGCTCAATGGTACAGGCCTGGAAAAAAATAACTCAATAAAACAGTGGTTGCAATAAGATTCCCATAAATGGTAGGGTAAAATAAAGGAATACAGATAACAAATCTAGTATCACCCTAGATACCAGGAACCCCACTTTTGTGCAGCATTGTATGCACAGWTCTTTTCTCTGGAGGGCTTCTTCTGGTGATGGATCAGGGCAGTGAGCTAGGAAACTTGACATGACTACCATTGCACTACACCCCTGTGGATGTAGCGAGATGTTTAGAAAAGCAAGTGGTGGGACTGGGCAGAGGGAAATGAGATCTAAGTAGTATCWAGATCTTGCTTTCAGTGTCTGTGAGAATTTTACAATGTGAGTGAAAGATGTCAAGGAACTCCCAAGCCCAGCTGACAAGTTTGGAGCCACATTTGCACTCAAATGAATTGGAAGCCCAATGTAAATATGAGACCTTTTCTGTCACAAAAGAAATTAGGAAAAAAAGATGCCATTGGCATTTTGATTTGTTTAAGGCATTCAAATATTTGGCACTTTTATYAGWGTAATAATAACCTAATTTATAATAATACATAGGTGTTTATCTTAGAAATATACACCTGGMTATTAAAGTGGTTTATGGTGTTTATGGGCAGAAGCTGGAATTGTTGTTCCATATGAAGGTAGCTAAGAACAAGATGATGATGATGATGATGATGATGATAAAACTTTAACAGCATTCCAATATTCTGTGCATTTTTTCATTTGTGGTCTTGCATTTTGTAAACATTTTCTTTTCAATCTGTTAGCAAACAGCTTTATAAATCACTATAGAGAGTTCTCACCAGAAGAAAGGAAGGTAATTAATCTTGATGCTGTACAGCCATAGCAATGTAGGCACTATGCAGTAGTCACACTTTGATTTCTGTCCCCCTTTTCCCTTATATTATTTTTATTGGTTAAAGAGATAGCGTGTACAAAAAAATGACTTCCCTAGGCAAGTACAATTTACAGTTCAGCAGTATCTGGGAAATAGAGTGTACTTCCTTCTTACTTTAGAGCAATTGCCAGTTGGAGGCTAGRCACTGATCTCCTTCCTCTGGTGACCAGTGACAGGACCTGAGGGAACCWCAAAAARCTGTGTGAGGRGAAGTTYAGGTTGGATATTAGAAGAAATTTTCCACCCAGAGGGTGGTTAAGCACTGGAATGGTGTCCTCTTGATGTATCATGGCTTGCTCCATGGTATTCTGAATTACAGKGCAGTGTCCCTAGTGAAGAGGACACTAATGCTTTCAAGGGCAAACAAGCCCTTTCTGTAACTTGGTGTAGATGATGCTGCTAGACAAATATAAAAGGTCTATCCTTTTCATATTCAGCATCCATCTTGTAAGTATGTTTAAATGGTTCTTAATTCAAGAGGTAGTCACAATATGCTAAGAAGAAAGGGCTTATTAAGCCTAASCAAATATATAAAAATTAATTGTAACCACTCTGTGCATACTTAGCAGTTTCTCATGTGACTGTAGCTTGCTAGAAAAATGATGAATGTTCAGAATGTGTTTCTGTTCATTTGTCTTGATTCCAGTGAGCATGTGAAAGTCGGAATTCGGCATACATTAAACTAACTCAGCAAAAAAATCTGATTTCTTGAGCTGGCAAACACAACCTCCTTCAAATTATTAATCTTTTTGCTTAGTAGAAAAACATCAAGTACAGTGTACAAAGAGGTGTGGCGAAGGTCACTTAAAGAAGAGAATAAGACAGGAAACTTCAATTACTTGTTTGAGACAAGTAGCACCTTCACTTCCAAGAAATTATTTTAATCTAGAAAAAAAAATCTCATAAAAAAATGTAAATTTGGAAAGAAATTACAAGTAATTGTCCTCATATGTTTTACATAGTTGGACTACCAAATGTAATTGGAGAGTTCTAATTAATGTCACATCATTATAAAAATTGTTGCGGTCAAGGATCTGAAAATTGAGTAAATGGCAAAGTTCTCTCTAGTCTTCTACTGCTATCTGTTTCTGGCAGAGAATTTTCTCAGGTGTTGCTCATACAGCAACATTTCAGTTTCTAGAGAATTTTTTGGTGAGGTTTTAGTCCTCTGAAATGGTATTTGTTCCCTAGGTATTTTGTATGTGCTTTATTTGAACAATGATTGCATAGTGTGAAAAACAGATGGAAGTATCACTTCAATGTGAGGAGCCCAGTTTCCATAGGGAGATAGGTGTTGAGTTGCTGTTCTCTTAAATTTTTGGCAGTTTGATGCATATTTTGAAATACATGAAGATAAAAAATATCCCTAAAGTTTTTTAGAAGCATGTCTTATTAAAGATTAGGGTTTCACTGGAAATTTTACCCAAAGATTTACTCCATTTTTGTCCTCCACTCTGAAACAGAGCTTGTGATGATAATTKTATTTTCTTTGCAAATAAAACTGAAATACTGCCTTTGTTCTTTTAAGGGGGAGGGGGTATTTGTTTTGGTTTTTTTTTTAACAGTTTAGTGACCAAGACCTTCAAAGCAATTCAATACAAGCCTAATTTTCATAAACTCTCCTGGGATCATTTTTCTCAAGTTCAAGGTAACATTTTAAAATATCTTCTGAAATACACTGGGTAGAAAAGCTTGAATTTCTGTAACTTTTTGACTGCAGCTGAGCCAAAGGTCAGTGTTGTTTATATCCGCTTCTCCTTTTTTTTTTTTTAAATTTTTCTTTTCTGTTAGTACTGTGAAGTGCTTCATGTAAGCAGATCGTACATCTCTTTTGAAAGAGAAACCTGCTCATCTTAGGAAAAAAAAATTGGGGTTAGAGAGCTGACTACCACACAGCCAACATAAGGGCAAAGTTGCTATATTCAAAACAAMAGCTTGAATTTGGGTCTTTAAACTCCCAACAGAGCACCCAACTGGTGCCTTTGAAMCATACAATTTACCTTGCCTATTAATTTCGGACACATTCTAAGGTTACCATATGTYTTCCAGGGAAGCATGGAAACTTTCTTTGTTCATAGGCATATTCAATGAAGGAAAAATATCAAACCAYAAAATGCTTAGTTGATTTGATCTAAAATTATTTTGCTTAATAATTTCTTTCTGACAGCTTTAAATATCAAAGCAAGTTCAGAATTAATGAAAACTGTTTTGTTTCAGGTAAAACAAAATATTCCCCTAACATCAAAATATTTCCTTACCACTTCCCAGAGGATTATAAGAACTCAAAAAATAATATTAATTTCACACAGAGAAGAAGCAGATTTTCACTTTTTTATGAAGCATCAGGAAATGTAAAAGCATTTATTAATGCTTACTTTGTTATTTTTTTTTCTATCCTCTACTTATACTTCTGTTCAAAGAATGTCACAAAATGATCCTAAATATTTTGCTTCCTCGTGCACAGCTGTGTATTCTTCACTTTCACCTATTTGGCTTCAGTAGTTTGTTAGGCTGAGTTCTGTCCCAGGCAGAAGCAGCCATCAGGACTCTTTTCCAAGGTTTATGGCCTTTCTGAGTTTCTGTTTACTTGTTTAAACATAAGTATATTTGCACAACTCAATGCAATAGAATCAGATTCAGGCCACACAGAGAGGTTAATCAGGCAGAATCTTAAGATGTGGAAGAAATATGTCCACTAACACCCTTGGGGCTTAGAGTCTTGAAGCAGACCTGATGCAATGACAGGGGTGACAGCCTTCATGGGCAAGAGTCCTGTTTGTGCAAACAGCACGCAATCGACCGCAGCGATGGCATGAATGCATCACCTTCATCTGCTCGGTCACCCAAAGTGACACAAATTGTCACCACACATGGGTTCTGAGAAGTTCATAAAGCTGGATACAATGGATTAATGTGACTAATATCTACTGCCACTCAGAGATGTGRGGGTATCAAGACAGACTTATAAGGAGTAAGCTGAAAATTTATGACAGTGAGGGGGAGAAAAATTACATTTTTGCAATGAATGAAAGGACTACAGGGAGGTGTTGGGATTTATGTTGTTACCCCCTGACTCTGTTCTAATGGTTTGTTCCTGTTCCCCCTATGTTAGTCTTCTGTGTAGTTTACCCTGTCCACCCTCCGGGCTAATCCCTCCCAGAGACAGCCCACAAAGTTCACATCAGTCACTCGACCCCTCCCAGGACTCCCTGTCAATCACTCGAAGCCACCCCTTGCCTTCCGGAAGCCTCTAGGAAGGGCGTTGAGAGATTGGCTGTGGAGCTCTGGTTCCACCCCTTGTTATCCCTGGTTGGAAAGCTGTACTGTCAGTTCTGTTCAGTTCCCCGCCCCAGTTAACCCTCATTGGATATTCCAAGTTCTCCTCCCCTTTCCCCACCCCTGTTTATAATCTCATGCACGAGACAGTTCGGGGCTCTCCTGAGCAGGTGGCTGTTTGAGGTGAGTGGGTGCTTTCGAGCTTCAATAAAGCCTGGATTTAGACCCTCAGGTGAGCCAGTCTCTTACTCCGGCAGCTGCGTCGTGGTTTTCCTGCCTCTGAGTACTCCCACGATCTGGGGTGCTTCACAAACCCACCGATTGCTGTGGTGCTACCTCACAGCCGGGCTGCCCGAGGGAGACCCTCGGGCAGAGAGGGACCACCGCAGGGAGGAAAGAAGGACTTTGTACCCCAGATTTTGGACAATGCTAGTSACAGACTTCACAGAAACCTGTGAAGACACCCAGAAGTTATGGTTGAACAAGGMAAGGTAGACTTGAAATCTACCCATCACATTAATCCTCTTGCCCCACTCCCTTGTAGAAGCTGRTTGTACATAATATGCTGGTCCTTGGATGCTCTGTGCTTTCCTTGGGGGTCCCTGCAGCAGTGTGTCTCCCTTGGGATGTTCTCAGTACCTGTGTAATCAAATTTTTGAAGGGAACTTAAAGAAAGATTATGATGATCCTTCTACACCTTCCTCACCTCCCTATTGCAGCAGTTAGCAACATCCCTCAGCTTCCAATGGGAGAGCTTCTAGCAAAGAAGAATTGTAGCTATAATTTCTTGACTGAGTCACAAAAACTTTGCTGCTGGAGAGCCAGAGAAAAGAAACAAGAGGAAAGGAGGCATTTAGGTGCCCAATCCCTGCAAAGCCATTTGTAAGCAAAGAGCAATTAGGCTAAACATGAGCATGCTCATCATCCCAACGAGATGTCTAAAGACATCTTTGCTGGYCAGACAGAGGGGAGGAGTTTCCTTGCTGGAAATCATTGCTGTCAAGTTGCTGCCTAAAACCCACTCCAGCCAAAACTAGCTACTCTGAAAACTCAGCTGATGACATGGTAATTCCCAGGGAGGTCCCAACTAGACTGAACATCCTGATTAGTCTTGTTTTGTTTTTCTTTCTTTTGGATTTTGTATCTTGCCATGGTGATTTCAACCTTGAAATGTTGAGATACTGCTGATTCTCTTTCAACAATCCAGACTGCTCAATATTGCTGTGGTTTCAAGAATCCACTGTAGACTGTAAGACCAGATTTTTACGGACTTGTAAAATACACCAAACAAATCATTAAAAACTGCATTTTTTTCTGTGGAGATTGTTGCACAGCAGACCGACAAAACCTTTTTGGGTCTGATTTCATAWTGTTAACCAAGTTCCCATTCAGCAAATTTGGTATTCAGTGAATTAGCCAGGTACAGACTTGTTTGTGAAATGGCATCTAAAGGTTCACACTAAAAAGCAACTATATTGCAATCTTGTTGTTTTAATTTTAAGTTTTGCATGCATGCATGCTGGTTTATTAATTTATATAGTTTAGCTTATAGTGTTTAAGTTTTTAGCTATCTCTCCCAATCCAAGTAAAGAAAACCCACATATTTACTGAAGCAAAAATAGAATCCACCTCAAGGAGGTTGTTGTTCTTTTTTTAACTTAACATCTGGTATGTGGATTACATCTATTTCCATAGTCACATATTCAGAGAAAAACACATTTCAACATTCCTTGGGCTGAGTTTCTGATACTATTTTAGCATGTGATATTCTTCCATAGACAGGAATTTTATCAATTTTGCAGCATTTATTTCCTATTTGATTTTATTATTTTATTTGAGGAACAAATAAAAATATCACAAGATGAGATAAAAAAACTCCTTTAAAAAAAGTCACATGTTTTGGTAATAACTTTGTAACACATTCAGGTAAATTGGAACGCAAAGTTCTGCAAAAAAATCCTAATGTTTTATAAGTCTGATATGCTCTGTAGACTTGGAGACACCTGGTTTTGTAATTGTATTCCAGTTTATATATAATACAGTCATGTGTTACATGAATATATTGAACAGAATCACAGGAATGTGATCTGCCAGTACCTCCAGCCCACATTCTGTTGGTGAAGAAATTTTACCATTTTTTTCACATTGTTTCACTGTCAGCAGTTCTATAATGTAAAAATATACATTTTGAGGGTTCTTTTTTTTCARTTGTCCTAGAACTTTCCTCTTCAGCTTTTCATTGCCTTGTTTAAAACTTGCAAACCAGAGCCACTTCCAGTAGTCAAACCTTTTCTGTCTTGCCTGTTTGTACCAGTCTGGCTATTATGACATTCATTTCTTGCACACAGAAAATTTTACATATAGACTCAAATCCCCTGTTACCAGACAAAGAGATGTCCCTTTGATCTGTTGGAGTGTGGAATGGCAATCTGGCACAATTTGGTGTAGCTTTCAAGGGCATTAGAACTCCTCGTGGCTGAGTTAGGTGACACTGAGGGCTCCTTSATGGCCCCTGCCATGACAGACAGAGCAGCTATCCTGGAGTGCAATATCTATCTTTAGTCAGAGGGTGTACTGGAAAGAAACTATACAGGTAGAAGATTTTGAATTACTCTATATATCTTTTAAGATAACGAACACCATAATTAAGACTATCTGAACAAATCACAGAAATGAATCACAGAATAACCTGAGTTGGAAGGGACCCAGAAGRATCWTYGTGTCCAGCTCTTRAGTGAATATAGGGATTGAACCCACAACCCTRATGTTTTTTAGTACTGTGCTCTGACTAACTGAGCTAAAATGGAAGATGGTACCTTGGAAAGCAATGTCATTGAAAACAATTCAAGGAACACAACTGATTGACAATCCACTATTAGCTCTCATGTTATAATGTGACAATTTAAGGAGAATGTAATACTTGGTTCCATGAGGAAGGAACACAGATGACTTACTCTGCATGGCACAAATATAAAAGATATACTTTTACTTTGGACTCAAGGCTGKGCTATTTAACCTTCACTTTTCGTCATGGAATTAACGTTCATGTCCCACAAGACCAGCATAATGACTCCAGCCTATCTGTCTTCTCCTCAGGTCCMAGTTTTGATCTGAAAATGCAATTCACATTTTTTAAGCAATTATTTAATTATCTACAGATGACTAGGTTTTAGGATGCAAATACAGGTCACATAGCAGCAAACAACATTAAAATAAAAGACATTTCTTAGGTTCCTAACCTTACAATTTGTCCAGAGCCTATCTGGCTGTGACTGATCAATGACCCAGAAGACTCACAGGAGATGTGGATGGTGACATGCCCATGAAGTGCAGAGAGGGATGTAGGGAATGGTCACGGCTACAAAGGAACATGAACTCACTAGAGAGAGGACTGGATGGTGTCCTCTGCATAAATCAGTTGAGTTGATTTGCTCAGTTGGTCAGAGCATGGTGCCAAGGTTATGTGTTCAACCCCTGTGTGGACCGTTCACTTAAGAGTTGGACTTGATGATCCTTGTGGGTTCCTTCCAGCTCCTTCCAACAGAATATTTTTTCCAATAGAATATTCTGTGATCAGCCACCTGTATGAGTGGAGTGCATCAACTGGCTSTACCAGTTGAGTAAATCAACCATCAAGTGAATCAACCACTTTTCTAGAGCAGAAATAGTCACACAACTTTTAATAAGGTACCCAATACAGAGTATGAACAACACACAGTATAAAAACTGAACAACAAACAAAAAGGACTTTGATGAGAATGACAGACGTGATCTGGATTCTTGTCATATGCAACTTGGCAGAAGCTGAGGATGGTGAGCATATTATTGAGAATTATGTTAATACTGTGATTCAACTATTTATTCCAGCTGTATACTCTGTACTTGTGTTGTAATTCAAGTATGTTGCTGTATCACCTTRCAAAATCAAATTTCCATGCAATGTCAAAAGAGACTTAAATCAGTAAATTTGATGTTAAACTCTAAGTCCTMAGTGTGTGGAATAGCCAATACAAATTAGTCAGAATATTGGATTCTCATGCTATTACAGGTTTTTCAGATTTTCATCAGGGACCTTGCTTTGTTGATATCTATGTCCTGCATGTGTCCYCTCATTGTGCACAGGTTTTAAAGCCTCTTGATTGTGGGATTTTCCACAGGTGAATGTACTTCATTAATGATTCACAGCAATTCCCTTCATCTTTTCAGTGTTTTCTCCAAAAATCRTCACTGAGCCAGGAAAACAGGTGCATATAACCATGATACATTGTATAGCAGATTTTTGCCAAATTTTGTAGATTAAGAATACAWAAGTTTTCAATATGTCTGTATCTGAAGGACCTAGAATTCCAAAATATGAACTCCAGCACAGAAAGCTTGTACAAATGAGTCTTCCAGCCACATTTCAAGAATATTGCTGAAAAAATAACAAAAATTAGAAGAGATACACAAGCAGTACTTGTGGGTTAGCAAAAATAACTTACAACAAATGGGTTAGCTCAGGTTTCTTATCTTTTCCAGATCTGAGTGACTTGGTTGTGTTGTAAAAATAGTTGAACAGGTARAAAATACTAGTTCCCCAGACAATTTTTAACCTTATGGAGAGTAGTACAGTAAAAACCTTAAGGCAAAGAAATTCAAATTATAAATAGTCCATAAATAAATTTAACTGTGCACATGGTCATCCAAAGGCAAAAATTCTGAAGGCAGTGGTGTGCTCTCAGCCTTTTGAATTCCTTGAACTGAACTCAGACACCCACCTAGAAAATGTATTTTGGGCAAAGAAAGTTTATCACACTCAAGAGGGAGTTAGCTGAAGGAAATGTTATTGCTGTTATTACTGGACACCAAACTAGACAACTGAATGATCTGTGATTCAGTTGATTCACTGTGTGAATCTATTTTTTATGTGATAGAGAGATACATAAATCCATCCTAGAAAAAAAACCAAAACACAAGCCTAAGACGAGTCTGACATTTTTTCCTTTAATTTTTTTTGCTGGCATTTAAAACATGGGACCTAGTCTCCTGTTTTGACACCTTGCAGTATTTTTTCACAATTTTGGAAATAGCACCAGCTATTCCAACTCAAAGTCAGTTTGACAGCCCCACTGCTCCTCTGACTGAATTTCCATTCCTGATCTGTATGTAGTCAACTTACACATTTTCATTCTCATGATGTTGTCCTTCAGCTTATGCTCCTGATGTAGGTAAACTTATTTGCATAGGACAGTAATAGCTCTATTCAATTCTCAGTTAGATTGGTGGACCTGCAAATTTTTGATCTCTTTTTGTCTTTTCCTATAATACATACTCCTGTTCTCCTATTTATGCCAGCAGTCCTTCTCTACCTTTGTTCCAGTCAGAGATCATAAATGTTGAAAGATGATTGTGTTGTTTTGTGTTTTATCCAAWTTTTTTTCTCCATCACTGCTCTGCTGCTCTTTTTTCATCTTTTTMTATTCTTCATTCTGTAATGTGACCTATTTTTCATTCTGCTTTTACTTTGATTCATTTCTGTTTTTCTTTTTTATCCATCCACTCTGGTCTAGTTCCTCATCCATTCTACCAAACTGAAGTTTTAGAGTGTCACTTCAAGATAAATCAAAGAGTATAATTAGGCTGGAGTTTTATCTCCTACTGTGGCCAGTTAACATAAATACATAGGTGAACATATTTTGTTACACTGCAGAAATTCTCCTAGTAAACTAAGATTCTTGAGTTTGAGGTATCTCTGCATTTCTTGATGCAATCAACTTTTCCTCAAAGTATCAGCCATCCATTAAGTGAACTCTTGTTAACTTTACCACAACATTCAACAAGAAAGTGCTTCCTGAGTTTAGCTATACATTTTTTTTTTTAATTTTACATCTAGTTGTACCTGGTATCACCTTGTTCCTGTACTGGAAGAGACAYTGAACATCTGTTCACAATAATGCTCTCTTTACAAAACTGAAGAGTACTAGTCTATTGAATTTGGTTTTGTACTGAAACAATTTCAGTTTGGTTACCCTTCTCACTCTTTTCTAAATCTACTCCATCCTTTTTTGTCAGAGGTATTAGAACTACACAGGATACTCCAAGAGCAGGTAGATATTTCCTGTGTACATTGATAATGTCATGTTTTCTGCTCTGCATTATTTTACCTTCTGAGCAGAGTGTAGTGGTAGCCTATTTTCTATTTTTTTCTGAAATGCCTCGGAGAGCTGTTTTTAAGTCCCAGTAATCAATTACCAGTCAATAACACTGCATACAATGCTAGAGTTTTTTTTTCTGTCATTTTGTATCCATTTTACACTGAATTTTATTTTGCTCCTTCACTCCTCTGTATCAACCARTCTCATAAGATCTTCCTGCACATTCAGTTGCTGTCTTTAGAATCCCAAATATCAGCCATCAAACTCTGTCACTTTAATATGCATCAATATGGTGATGCAGAGTGTACTCCACTGGCAGCTTCCATATATTCCAAAAACTGATAATTGATTCCAACCTTTGATTGCTATTCTGTTATGTGAAGGATTTATTTCTTATCCCCTCATAGAATATTTTTTGAAGGGCATTTGGTGACTAACCTTTCTGAATACCCTTTTCAAGTCAACATAGACTTTATTAATTGTATGTCTATCATCTCAAACTATTTATACAGTGCCCAGTATTTACCTATGACTTCTCTAAGTATTTACCTATGACTTCTCTAATTCTACCTTTTTATCTTGATTGCCAATAATTTTACTGTGTAAGTAACAGATGCACCACTCTATACTTATTCAATCCCACTAATATAATTAAAAATTAACTGTATTCTGGTTTTCTGGCCATTTTATGTGAKAAGTTACAAGCCAGGCTTACTTGCTCAGCTACTTTACACTACAGTTTTTAAGGAATGCCTGAGGGAAARTTGTCTTGAGCCAGTAATTTGTAATCACTACCTTTTTTTTTTCTTTGAATAGTATATTTACATTTCAATTTAAAATTTATTCCTTTGTGACATTCCCCATTCCATGACACTCTGTACTGGCAACCTTCATTTCAGCTTCTAACCCCAATCATAAGCCCCAGACTCCATCATAAACTCCAAACACTAGCCCCATTATAAACCATATCCTAAGAAAAAAATCAATCCATAGTTAAAGCCCTAATCCCAAACCAGAACCAAACTCTTAACCTCTAACACCCACATTCATGCTGTAACACCAAATCCTTAAATCTAATATTGTAGATAGCATAAGAGTTAGGATTCAGTTTAAGTTTRGTTTTTTGTTAATGCTTCATGTCAAGCTGAGGATTTGATTTATTGCTGGGGTAAAGGTARCAGGGTGGCCAAAGAGTATTGCCAGATTTAGTATTAGGGCTTGAAATTATAATTATGGGTTTTGGCAGAGCAGAACTTGATTTTGGGTCAGGATTAGTTTTAAAAGTTGTGTCTGTGCTTGCACAAAATTTGGGTTATGGTTTGGCTTTATGTTCAGGATCAGGGTTACTCCAGCTCTTCAAAGAGGAACATTTAATGTTGGTATTTCACTGGTATTATTCAGATTTAGATAGAGTTCTGATATAGTTTGGCTTTAGCATTGTGWTACGGTTTAGGATTAAGGTTGTACTTGAAATTTGGATTTTGTGTTTGAGTGTGGTTAGTTATAGGTTGATGAAGGATAGTTTTAAAATTTGGGTTAAAGTTTTAGGTTTATGTTTAGGGTTTTGTTTAATTTTAGGATTAGAGCAAGGGTTAAAGATCAGATTTCTATTTTATTTTGTTTAGGCATTGGGGTTTATTATTACTTTTTATGTCTATTTTCCTTATTTTAGCATTTTTTGGATTCCAGCATTTTAATCAGGGCTGTAATGAGTTGGAACTTTTCTGTTTCTGAATGGACATACATTTGGAGCCAAAAAAGCAGTTAAAAATATTGWTATGGATAAGAAAGTCAGATACATGCAATTTGGTTTGAGCAAGGTATATTTMTCAAGTGTGCACCTAGGTTCTGTAAACATTTTTGTCTATATTTTCCATAGGGGCCAGTTAATGAAAAGTTTCAGCAAAAGAACAGTAGGGTTTGGAGGCACTGTTATKAAAGAGTTGATAAAACCTGCATCAACTCAGGCAGAGCACAAGTGGAAATGCAATTGATGGCAAGGATCCAAACAGACTATGTGAAGTTAAATSAAGATATTATCCAGCCTGCAGAAATCTAAGTTAATCACATGAAATCCTTTCTGTCTTCAGGAGGAATACAGCCAGATGACAGCAGAACTGAAATCATGGCCAACATAAACCAACAGCCACTAAMATAATCAACAAGAACATAACATTTCTGGAGACACTTGAAAACTAAAAGAACATAACATTTTTGGAAATACTTGAATTAATTAAAGTTTTGGTGTAGTACATACTTTTAGAAGAAGTCTGGACTGCTTTACAGAATTGATTGTTTTGTAGCACTACATTTKGAAGAGCAGTCATAAAAAATGCAGYGACAAACACAACTAACACTCTTAATTAATCAGGGTATATGTTTCCAGAAGCCTAGTCATCATTCAAATAATGGGATCCTGAAATGGATTAGAAATTTACCTATTGAAGGACCAAGGTCTTATTTCATGGACATGCTGAGATTTCATTACCAAGGAATACTGGCTACTGCATTTGCAAGAGGTGCTTTTTTTTTTCCTCTTTGAGAATGTAAAAAGGCAGATTGCAGCAGTGTAATTTAGCAAGCACTGCTGTGACCCTTTAAATCTCTAACAGCTCTATTCAGCTTGAGGCAAAATACAGAATATACTATCCACAACTGAACATCATCTCAACTCCAGATTTGCAATGCATGGAAATAACACACCATGATATACATAAAAAATACTATCTTTAAGTCAAGAGTAAAAGTGGAGAATAAGCCACAGCTTTTGGTAGTGTTATGTTTTGGGGAAATACTCTTCTTTATGCAAAACTGCACCTAAATTTTCCTGGCAGGTATATTAAAATACCCAGGTAAGAGAGAGCAGCCACTGTGGTGTTAGATGAACTTCTGGCATTGATATTAATGCCTCCTGAGTWTGCAGATTTTACAACTACCACAGGGTGCTGATACCATCACATACTTGGTCTCTCTACACACAGATACTGAGACAGTGTTGATGGCTTACTTGAGGCAGTGGATTATGACATCAGGTCTGCACAGACCTCTTTGACCTCTCTACATACAAATCAAGTGGGAGTGAACAAACTGTATGTTACCTAATAATATTTTTTCACAGTAAAGATTTAAGAATGGCTAATTGTTGATTAAAGTATTTACTATTTGTTATTTAACACTTAAATTTAATTCTTTTTGCTCACCAGAGAACCTTTGCTTGGAAGAGCTCTTTCATAGTGTGTAAAAGCTTGCTCAGGGTCTGGAATGTTAACACTTGTGTACAGGCTTTAGGAATTCTATATCTCATAAGCAGTGTCCTGGTCCAGCTTAATGGTCAGGATGCTACTTTGTGATCCTGGTGTGACTGACACTGCAGATRTAAGAAACTTAACTCTCAGATTTACTCCACATGATTAAAGGGAACCTTCYCTCTTTCTGCTTTTATTCACTTCTGAGTGTTTCTGAAGCAGTTGGTGTTGCCTCTCATGTACCAGGTTCTGATAATCAGTACTTGCTGACACTGCCCAACATGACACAAAGTAAAATCTGCAAAGGGACTACTGGTTCAAAGAGCATAGGTGGAGTTAGCATCACATCTTTAGGGATATTGTTTTGAGCAACTCCATGAGTCCTATTCTTTGCCTGAGCCCATAGGGAAAGCCCACTGTGTGCAGAAAACATGATCCACATGTTTCCTGTAATGTTTCACCATTGTTCCTTCTGATAGGTCCACCCTAAAGATTGTATGGTGTGCTGAGAATTGAAGATAATGGTATTCTGTCCTTTATTGATACATACAATATTTTGAGGTGGAAGAGATCTGCATTTCATGTCTTTCCAGAGACATTCTGCTAATTCTGGTGGAATGCAAGCAATTCTAAAATTATCAAATTCAGAGAAACTGTCTTAGACTGACATTCACCTGACTACGCACAGAATTTTTCAGCACTGCAATGTGCATTGCAATAATGCAGTATTAGACTGTAGGTATTTAATACACTGTTAGTTGTTTGGACTCCTTTTATTGTTTGGTATAGAAAGAGAGGATCTCAGAATKAGATTCTTCTTATCTGAATGTGGGTTTCCGACATAAATCAGATAGTTTCTGAAAAGCTGTCTGAAGTTGTAGCASATRAATCTCAACCCTAATATTTCCAAGACATTAGGTTATACTCTGCATTATTTCATTTTAAAAAGAGYGACATGAGTGGCAATTTAAATTCATAATTTATAATTCCATGTCTTTGTGGCTTCTTGTAGTTTCTCTATGTTAAGCYRTGTGAAACCACAGGAGTAATCTGTAGTCAGAAATGACATTTTAGTGAGTTGCTCTTTTTCTTTTGAATGTATTGCTAAAAGAAAAACAAAAGCATCCATAAAATGCAGATGGCAGTTGGCAATTCATCTTTCTGTCCTTTGGGTAATGTGTTGTACATTGCAAAGTAATACTTACCATGTTTCTGCCAACATGCTATCTTCCACCTTTTACTGTATCAGTGATGTCATGTGTATGTAACTTTATGATAATAATGCTTATGATTTGATTCCTTCCCAAATCAAAAAACAAAACAAAAACCACTTCAGATTGGTTTAAACCTGGGTTTGTGTATCAGTAGAAAAGATTTCCACAGTGATTTTCCAAGTAGTGTCCCTCCAGTTTATTAGAGTCTCACATCCCGGGAAATTTTTATACCATTGTGTAAGGTRTATATCCTCTCCTATTTTAGCTGTAATCTTGCACAGACCTCATCAAAAAAAAAGAGCCCTACTGGCATTTTTCCAAGTCACCAGCCTAGTAAAATTTTACAATAACTTTAGGACAAGTCCTCAAGGGATGACAGCCCATTGCACTGCTGCAATTGTCCAAGATGGGTTACTCACCCATGGACAGTTTTGTATGTTTTYCTGCATTAGAATTTGTAAGTTTTCTGCCTAAGTGAAATCTAATTTGTTATTTTAATTCTCTATTGAAGAAAGCATCTCCTTCTAGTTGTGTGTCCAGTGTGAATGTCAAACTAATTTTAAAGTAATTATATTTGGAACACTTAATTAATCTTCTATATCTACTGATCTAGATCAATGCTTTAATCAAARCTTTAATGGTTTCAAAAGTTTTCTTGTTGTCGCTAATTGATGTGGAAGGGAGTTGACAGCTTATGGTTCCAGYRCATTGTCAGATTGGAAGTTASTATGTAATTCCTTCTACTTCCACATCAGCCATGTGTTAACTTACTACTGGAAAAAGGGAATTTTTCTATGTTATTAACATGAAATGGGTATAAAAGCAGCAGCTGTRTGGGCTCAGCTCTCATTAACATGCTCTGGAGCTGTTGGACTGCAAACCTGTATKAGCAGTCTGGCTTGGGAAGTAAAAAGGAAAAAAAAAGGGGAATTGTGCTCTACTTTTTATGGTTTTCTCATATTTAGGGACAAAATTTACTGTGAATCAGCAATAATAATTAGCATGATGGTAATCACATGGCCTTTTCTTCCAAAAGTGTTTATATTTGTCTAAGGCAAGAAATTTCATATACAATGGTCATTTCATGTTTAACACATTCTAATCTCCTGTGGTCTAATCTCCTACCCAAGCTGCTTACAAATRGAAGGTACTTAATATGAGTATCAGCTGAGGTATTGTGATATATTTACACCAACTTTATAAAATCATCTGACAGTGAGAAAGTTGTTCCTGGAATTTCTGTTACTTGCTTAGGATCAAGTTGCTCCTTCATACCTTATCTTTCTTACYGTGTTGGGGTTTTTCCTGCACTACTTATTACAAAATTATGATTACTTATATTATTGTTGCTATTATTAAAGACAGCAAAATAACTCATGCCAAATAAACCATTCAAGGACAATAACCTTTGTTTTCATTGTTGAATGCAGATAWTGTTYSTAAGGGCAAAATACAGGACTTATTATACTTTAATGGCATTCTTGTACGTTGTGTTAAAAATATTCTCTCTTTTTTTGGTGTGTAGAGAGTCACAACAGTTCCRCTCAAGCTTTTCACTCTGTCTGCACAAGTTAAGCTTTCCAAAACACAAACWAGTAGCTTGTAATGAAACATAGCTGTTAACAACTGCATCTTTCAGAGAAAGCTGTATGCTTAAGATTTTGAAATGTTGTGAGTTCCTCAGTTATTACTGTACATTGATGAACAATCATTAAAATGAACAAGTGGTTCAAATCATACTCATGCACTTTTACATTCACTCATGGGAAAATTCAGCAATCTGTGTGGCTTACAGTTATCTACATCTAAAGATGTAGGTATCTTCAACAAGCACAATGTAAGGCTTTTTATTTTAGATACATTTCAACCTTTTTTCACCCCGCATATTCTCAGCCAAAAGGTCAATAAATATTTCTAGTAAACTTTTGGACTAAATTATAATATAAAAGGATAAGATTTAAAGTTTTAAATATCTCTGCTAATCAATGATGTGATCACATAATGTGAATTGCTCTCTTCTTCCTGGTTTGTGGAAAAAAGTGAACAATTTTCCTTTTTCTTACAACCATTAAAATAATACTATAGAAGCCAGTGACAGGGCCAAAACTCTGTGGTGCCTCCAGACTTCTCTTGGGTTAACCAAGCAAACACCCTGTGGTTCCATAAAGTCTAGATACCTCATTTAGCTTAGGATAAATTGTCTCTGGCGTTAAATCTGCCTCCACTAACTGTGAAGGCTTCCCAGAGGATAAACTGAATGGTGAATGCTTTTTGACAGATAGAATTGGGCAAGATGAATCCCAGCTATGTCATGCCCCAAGATATTCACAACAGACATTTGTTTTATAGGGCTCTTGCAGCTTCACAGCCTCTTCAGCAATCCCACCTGGTGCTGAATGTTAGAAAGAATTCTTTTTTGTGACATAGAACTTGCTTATCCCTTTTCCTATGATTTAACCTTCAGGCAGCTGAACACCACAGAGCCATTGGGTCACTCTATCCCCCAGAGATGGGGGACAGAATAGGAAAACAGGTAAAACACATGGGTTGAGATGAAGACAGTTTAGTAGGACAGAAAAGGAAAGGAAAATGTTAGTAATRATTAAAAGACAGTATACAAAACAAGTGATGCTCACCAACCTCTGAATATCCTGCCCCAGCTGTGGGATAGTTCCCCAGACAACTCCCCTCTGGCTGGATTGTTCTTCATGATGCTTTATGGTGTGGAATATTCCTTTGTCCAGTTGGGGTCAGCTGTCTCCCACTGTGATCCCTCCCAGCTTCTTGTGCACCCCAGCCCACTCACTGGCACTTCWGTATGAACATTTTCCTGGCTCAAGCCTTACCAAGAACAGCAAGAGCCCTGTTTACTGTTCTTGCAGGTTGTACTCCTATATGTGTCATGTAAAAAAACTTTCAAAGCCTTTCATAATGGACCTTACCACGTATATGTCACTCTGTTTAATTGTATCTGGATGCAAKTAAATTGCATTTTTCCCAGATTGTTTCTCCATGTTGTCAAAATCAGCAGCTCCTACCTTGCTCTTTCAGGTCTCCCTAGTTTGGCAGTGTACTTTTCAGAGCAAATGCAAAGCTACCTGCCTGGGCAGACTGAGCAGTAATCACTATTGAAAGGGGAAGAAATCTGTTCATCTCCCAGTTTTTCTAACAGAAACAACTTTTAGCTATTGTATTCTTGCCTGATGGATTGGACATTTTAGTTTCAAGCTCTTCCACATCTTCCCACTAAAGACAGGCATCCATTACTTCCATATAATTTTTGTTATGATTTGGGAGTCACAGCTTTTCTGATACTTCTAATAAATTATGGCAACAGAGGAAATGAAAACTGATTTCTGGACCACTCTAARATATATTAACAAGGCTGAAAGGACAATAAATAAGAAGTAAAATTTTTCAGATGTCAGGATGTTATTAAGACTATGGCAGATGGAGGCTTTTCAGAGTTCCAAATAGATCTGGTCAGGTAAGGAGAAATTTTGGCATCAAGTGGAGTTCATTGTTGATAAATACAAGTTCCAGAGGAATACTGACCACCAAATAYATTCCTGGACTCTAGATTAACTGTAACAGGTGGAAAGAGCTGTGGGTTGCTATAGGTTGCAAATGAAAAGTCCTAGCTCAGCRAAAAGGCAAAGATCATGAGAATGAAGGAAGAGAGGAATAAATACAGAAAGGTTAAGCAACATAAAAGTATTCAGAACATTTACAGCATACATTCAGATTCTTCCCTGTGGTAACATGATTGCCAAACAAAAGGGATCCAAGATGAATAATGCACCCGAGTAGAAACAGAAAGGTTGGAAAGCTTAAAGTGCTCTCTTTTTCACATATCAGGAAGAAGAGACCAATTCACAGGATGTGATCACATCACTGATTAGCAAAAATATTTATAAGTGTGCATCTTTTAATTTTATACCATTGTTTAGTMCAAAAGTTTACTAGAAATATTTACTGATCTTTTGGATGAGAATATGCATGGTGAAAAAATGTATCTAAAATATTGTTTATATATCTTCTGTCTGAGGACATAAACATGAATTACATTTAGGAGGACTTTTCCATCAGATAGTTTTCCTAGTGCAACAAAGTGTCCTTTTAAAAATGTATCAAAAATGAACCAAAGAAAGTTGACAAGACTCAAAAAATCTTAACAAATAAGAAGTTTTCATCTGCATTCATAAGTGTAAAATACTGTAGTCTGGACCAGTAATCTGTTACACACAACTACTAAAGTGTTCACACTGCTATAAATCAAACTGCTGGAAGGCTYTTTAGCAAGGCTTTTTTTATCTCATTTAAAAACACTGCAATCAGCCAGTATTTCTTCAAGAACCTTTGGAATAAAAGATGAAGAGACTCTGAGAGAAACACTGCAGAAACACTGTGAGATCTGAGCCAAGGCTGAACTCAGTCCTAYGAAGGTGAGGCAGCAGTGATGACAGTACAAAGGAATCTGCTAATGTGAGTATCAGCCTGAAGCCTATGACTGGTTCCAGCTGCCACTGCTCTATAGAAACTGACTCCAACATCCAAACCCACCCACATCCTGAGAATAGATTAGGAGTTCACCAGCATTTCCATCACTGGCACCAGGGAGAAAAGGGGGATACAGTGKTCTTTGCAAAGGAGGAGAGAACATACACCAAATTGCCTCTCCCTCTGACAGAACACAAGTCTACCACAGCTGTAGCAGTGTGTGTGTACATCCTCTGGACAGCACATCTGTTGCTCCTTAAAGATTTAGATTCCTGTGCTTCTGCAGGTTGCTGTAGACATGAATCTTCATTTAAAATAATCACTGTCTGATTAATGCTCAGGAGATTGTTGGTCTGTATGGAACAAAGAAGAGATGTTTCTCCTCACTTTCATACCAAGGGAAAAAGCTTCCCTTCACCCTCCCCAGTGCAGACAGTGGAGCCATGGTTCCCTGCCCCAGCAGCACCAGCAGCAGAGTTGTTGCTGGAAGCAACTCAAAAAAGCACTCAAAATGGAGTCCCCCCACATAGCTGGTTCATTCTTCTTATTTTTGTCTGTCCTTTTTAAGAAATAAATGTTTGGTTTAATTCAAGAAAAGACTTTCAGGCCTTTTCCAGCAAAGACACTGGAAAACTGGAAACTATTGGAAGACTGGAGAAGTCTGTTTAAATGTTGGAAGTTTTGTGCAAGGAAGGAAAGGGAACTTGTTTTGTCCCCTCATAGCTGAGAAACAGTRGCACCAGGGATGGCAGCTCGATACCCTGTAGTTATATAAACAGTTCAATAGTGATTGATCAACTCCTGATGACTAGAAGAGGCAAATCTAC